>CAHIKZ030000193.1:0-195000 GCA_903632075.3 Acanthosepion pharaonis | reverse complement strand
CATTTATAAGTTTACCATTAATCAATGAATTGAATATTGCTGCCACATTTGTTCTGGTGTTTTCTCTATGTATTTAGAAATTCTTCACAAAATCTAAAGAATATGTAATATTATTGGTCATGACCTGGCATCTCTTCCTATCTTACTTCCCCATCACTGTATAAGCTTCTCTATGCTTTTTCTATAAATACTTTCATGGTAATTGTTCTGATGAACTTTCCTCTTTGGTAGCTAGATTTTAGGAATTTAATGCTACTAGATTGACAGCAAGGTCTCATTTTACAGTTGAAATTGTTAGATGCAACCACAAGTTCTATGCTTTCATATTTGAGCAAAGTTCTTAGCAAATTCATCACAATTCATTCTGGACTATCTTAAATTTGAAGATTTTGTTTGTACAATATTTCGATCTGATTTTTTTTTTTTTTTTAATATATTACTATCAAAAGCGAAGTAGAGGTGGTAGTTTGCTTTTAGGTTGAGTAAAATAACTTACAATCTGTTAACTGAAGCAAGAAAATTCTTGTTAATTTTAATGTCTCTAAAACAAAACTACTCTTAATTGTTTGAGGCAACCTTTTTTTTTTTTTTTCCTTCAATCAGTATGGCTGATGCTAGGAGCGTGACTTCCTGCATTTTCTTAGGTTTTAAAGTTTTCCGTTGATATGAAGTGGAAAGATTATATTGAACCAGTTGCTAGGTCTTCTGCTAGGAAAGTTGGTTCACTGTGTCATGCCAGACTTATAAAGTCTGGCATTTGTTAAGGTATTGAATATGGCTTCCATATCAGGTCTGGTGCTTCTGCTATACATTTAGTTATTCTTGATAAAACCAAAAAGAAGAATCTGCAATGTTATCAGTCCTGACATCAGTCACTTTCCTACCACAATAACAGTTTCCCTGCATATATATATATATATATATATATATATATATATATATATATATATCACGGTAATTCTTCTGATGAGCTTTGCTTTGTGGTAACTAGACTTGATGAATTTAAGCACATTTTATAGTTGAAAGATGGCTAGATGTAACCATAAATTCTGTGTAAACAATTTCTTCTATCACACTTGTTTCTTGTGGATCTCTTCAGGTTTCTTGCTTTCCAGTCAACTTTCATCTTCAGAAATTTAAATGCAATTCCTGTATTAATTCCTGTTCTTTGTTCTCATTAATGTTTTCTTTTTGTCATTTTCTCACACTCCATAACACCTTAGTTACTTTATTACCTTGCTTGGTGTGAAATGGGGGGGGGGGTTGTAGAGGAAAAAAAAAAAAGAAAAAAAAGCGATTCATTTATATCCACTGACAAACCTTTTCCAGACTTTCAATGCACAACATCAAAATTCAAAGCAGAATTTCTTTTCCTCTACTATTTAGAACAGCATTTCTCAACTAGTGTTCCCCTAATGCAGCAATTATCTGTTTTCATTATATATATATATATATATATATATATATATATATATATATATGAATGAATGATATTGGTTACTTATGTTTATTTTTTATGTTTGAGTTTAGAATTTTTTTTGTGTGTGAATGAAAACTTCGATGAAGTATTATAAACTAGAAGTATGAATATTATTTAGCATTACTCAAAAATTTGACAAAGAAGTATCAATTTTTCCTAAAACCAGTTATTCAAAAATATATCTGATATTTACCATGTGAGCTATGATGAAAAAAAAAAAAAAAAAAAAGTGAGAAAGGTAACTTATATAAATTTGTATTTGTGCAAGGGGTTCCTCAAGACATGTAATTCATTTTAAGGGTTATGCAAGGATAAAAAGGTTGAGAAATGCTGGTTTAGAATGTCTAAACAGAAAAGGATTTCTGTGTTGGAACAGTGGTCAATTCCATAATCAGCTTTTTAAGAATAAAGTTGAAAACCTTATTTACAGAGTTCAAATACAGTTAATACTAAATTTTAATCATTATGGCTCATTTTGCACCACCCCCACCTACCACGACAAGAACTTATCACTTTAAATTTATCCAAACAAAGTCTGTTTAATTATTTTTATTGTATTTTTCCAATTTTTAAATAAGCCAATATACATCAGTATCAAAATTGTGGATAAGTTGAAACTTGCATTTTGTTCTGAATTCTTGTTTGAGTAATATCAACAGTCTATTAACACCAAGAAATAGATGTCATCAATGTGGCAGACAAGATTTTGTTGACTATGCCCAGCACCTTCACCCACCACATTTTCTTTTTCTTTTTAAAGCAGTTTGATTTAAATTATTCTATAGTGACTTCATGAGTAATGGTTATATGGAAAATAAATATTTATGTGCTGGAAAATAACATTTAAATATTACTTTTATATAGAATATTTTATATGCACTTCAAGATACAGTCTCCCGTGATGAAAGGCATTTTATTTAATGTGGACATTTTCTTTTGTATAATAATGGCTTTGAGAATTTAAAGACTTTTTTTGAAGCGAGTGCTGTATAGTATTTTCATATGATGTACTAATAGTTGTCTTATGCTGATAATTGCATTTTGATCAACAAAAGGCAAATATTACTAAATAAGGCAAAACTACTAAATTCTAGATGCTATTATAAATTTAGCAAATATGGCTTTCATGAATTCTTGCTGTCTGTCTATATATATATATATATATATATATATATATATATATATATATATATATATATATATATATATATATATATATATATATACACACTGTATGTATGTATAAAAAAGAAAATATAGAAAAAACTTTCAGACTCTGAATTTCACTGAACTGGTATCTGATAAGTTGTCCAGGGTTTAGATAGCAAGATTTATTTGTTTACTATTTATACCCTATTTTTTTTTTAGTATGAAACACTTTGTTTACAAAGACTGCTACCCTTAAAAAAGTCACCGCCCTTCTGAAATACACTGGTCGACAATTTGGGGGGGGGGGAATTACAATCTATTGTATAAAATAATCAACAAAATTTTATTGCATCAATGGGAAGTTGTAAATGCAGCATGGAAGTCAAAGATGATAATCTCAAGAACCCACATGCAAACACCAGATGTGATACGAGAAAGGATGCATATGTTCTAACTGACCAAAATTTGATAATATTCCAGAACAGACTAATATATCAGAATGTTATGGGGGAGGATAACATGGAGAGAGATAGGACAAACAAAACACACACACATTAGGTTTGTGTACATGGATATAATTTTACAAACTCTAAGACAAAAAAATAAAACAAACAACAAAATACACAATGAAAGAGGAAATTAATTCAAACCCACAAAATACAGTAATTAAAACATTTTAATAAAATTCATACAAGAATTATATTCTGTTTACAATTAGGTTTTTCATTAAACATAATAATGTACATAGATGAGAGAGGTAGGTATCAAGATTTTATTTCCCTACTTTATGTAGATAATAAAGATATAATTTCTAAACTATTTTAAAATATCCTGTCTTTATGTCAATCTACCAATCCTGTTTTGGTGGTACTAATAGTAAAAGAGCATCAATTAAAAAAACAAAACAAAAACACATACACAAGAAAGCCATTTTTATTTGACTTACTGCATTAATCATTGAAAACTTCACCTGTGGAATTTCCACGTGTTGACAATGAAAATTAATCATTATCTCATGCTTTTGTTATTCTCTCGCAACCCACTCATTCCAGTTTCACCTTAACTTTGCACTACCTGTCTCTTCTAGGTAAGGGGGATAAAAACTTAATCTTTGAAAAACACTTACGGAATAAAAATGGAATCCAACTAACAAACCTGTTTCTTTACATCATTTTTATTTTTGTCTAGGTCTTCCAAATACAGGATGCGATGAGTTAATTGTTGTTTTATATTTTCAAATTTTGCACATGTGCATTGTTTGTTTTTGTCAACTGCACAGGATAGTAGGGTTAGTTGTGCACCATGACAATTCATTTAACCAGAAATTTGGAAATGACATGCTGTACTTCTTGGCATTCATGCCAGAAGATCCAATAAGAACATTGAGAGTGTTTGGATATCAATCAGAGGATTTACAAAGAGTTAGGAGGAGTCTAATGGTGATTACAAATGTATAGCATTTTGGAAAACTCACTCAGATTGTTCTGATAAGAAAAGAACTCCTGAATTTGTTGGTGAGGGCCTCAGACTCAACACAGGGGCTTCCCTTGAGGAGGTAGTACTTCCCTGGGTCAAGAGGGTGGCTGCTGAAATACCCTATGTCTAGCAACAGGACTGCACCATGCTTCAAGCAGGAGAACCCAGTCATGGCTGTCAGACAATTTTCGCGTTCACATCACCCCTTACATCTGACCACCTAAGTCCATTATGTGTGGGGTACAATTGAGCGAAAGTCCAACAAAACTCTCGGTAACACCAAAGATGTAGTGAAGTCAAAGATTATGACAGCATTTACCAACTTAAACAAGGCGACCATTCAAAATAGTTGCAGGTGATTCCAAAGTTGTCTGGAGGCTGTGGTCAGCACCAATGGTGATTTTTATTTAATAAATTTACTCTAATATTTCAAGATATTTTTAGTATAATTTTGGTAAATAAATCTGTTAAAACAAGATGTTAGTGTTATTTTCATTTTTGCATAATTTAAACAATTTATCCATAGGACCCTGTGTGTATGTATATATGATAAAAATATAGTTTTAAAGTATGCGGTGTTTACTCATTCCCCCACGAGAATGAGATGTGATACAAGGTTGGATTAATGTGGGGGACCCGAGCGCGTACACTCGGGCAGGGACAAAAATTCCCCTCAGCCCCCACAACCGTCGGTTGCACTGGCCTCGGTGCGAGCACCGATCTCTCCCTCTCGTGCAATGGGAGGGCGCGGCCTCGGGCAGCTGTTCCCCAGGGTTGGGCACCTCTTCAGTACAATTTTCCTCAGTTGCCCCTCTGTCCTTTGACAGAAGCCCCTGAGCGCACTGTCCAAGGACAGAGATGCAACCGAGAGATGATAAATAATGTGCATAAATTACTTGGAGTAATTTACGTGCCTTAAAGTTTTAAAGTATGCTATATTTATGGGTTAAAGTGCTCAATATCAGGGATAGAATGCATGTAAACATAAATGGTCTGATGATTGCATTCAGGCATGAAACAGACTGTTGGCTTTTGGTGTTGACTTCAGTGTTCAATTTTCAAACCAATATAACAAGGTTACCATGCTTGATGAACAAAGCAATTTTTAAGATATTAAAAAGGTACTTATCTAACATCCTCACACAACCAAACATTTCATGTACACCAATATTGGATATTTACTGTTGTATAGTGTGACCCCCACACTTTTTTTTTTTTTAAATAAAAACTGATCATAAAAACTAACACTACTCGAGTATATATGGTAATCTATTAATTTTTGTATTAAAAAAAAAAAAAATTAAATATATATATATATATATATATATATATATATATATATATATATCTCACACACCCAAGTATAGGATTGGTGTATACAGAATAAGTTCCAATAACCAAAAATACTATTAATTACAGAGTAGAGCAAATATAATTTATTCAAAAATTATAAACATGTTATAAAATCACTACAAAAATAGCCATTTTGCTTCAACACTTATCAAGTGATGGTGTTGAATGTAGAATAACAAGCTTTAAAAAGGTTCAAATCAACCAAAAACCTCTCAATATGGGAAACACTGTTACATAAACCACAATGACCAATCAAAATACAAGTATATGAAAATTCAAAAACTTGACAATGAAGCTTTGTTATAATTATTGATGCCTTAATGTTAGGGTTAGACTAAAACTGAAATCATTCTAACTTATTAATATTAAATTTTACAATAAAATTGAAAATTACCATTTTAAATTTAATCTGTATTAAGTTTAAAATATTATAAAATTATTTAATGAAGGAACTAAGGAAAAGAATACATATATTTTATTATTTTGTTTTAATTGAAAATAAAAATCTCAGAATAAACGTTAAACTAATGGGGATGTAAAAAAAAATCATCATATATAAGCAATCATACACATACATTAATAAAGACAGACATATACACACCCACAAAAGAGTAAAGTTTGAAAGTGTTAGTAAACGAATACAGATTATTAAAATATTTCTTACATGGGCAAAGAGTATATATATATATATATATATATATATATGTGTGTGTGCGCGGTACTTATTAGAAAGCGCTCAATATCAGAGATAGAGCGAACATATTTGGTTGGATAGATGTGAGTTTGTGAGCCTGGGTTTCACGCTTTAGCGATCGTCAGACAAACTGATTATATATATATATATATATATATATATATATATAAAGAAAGAACAGTAAGATATATAATCCAGTGTTCTTAAAGATATTTTTATTTTTACAAAATAGTGCTCAATGTAAATTTACAGAGCATTATTATTATTATAAATAAATTGATTTAAAATATGGTTTTTCCGCTACACAGTTCTAACCATGTTTCAAAAATGGAAGGTCCGAATTTAATTTTGTAATTAAATTAAAGACATTAGTTCCATTTCATCCTCAAGTGAATTTTGGATTTTATAGATACCAATAATTAAGTAAATGCTTTGTTTATAATAAACAGTATTAACATTTACCAGCTTGAATGTTCAAGAAATTTCATAGAAAACGTGTCCTCCACCAAGAATTGAACCTGTATCCTATATGGAATTGTCATATAGCCTGAAGTGCTATACAATTTAGCTATAGAGAAAGTGTCTGGTTAGAAAATTTCAAATTACTGTTTTGAAACTACAAATTTCCCATCATTTCTCTCAAATGCTCATATCTGCTTGAAGCATATCTCAACATAAACAAATGACATCATATATTATGAAATGAACTAAGTCCAACAATATTTAATGATCCCCCCCACGAGGAATGTATGTGGCACAAGGCTGGGTTTAATGTGGGTTTCTCCGAGCCTGTAGGCTCGGCCAAAAAAAAAAAAAAAAAAAAATCCCCTTTGAACCCGCCTAGACAGGTTCAGGGCCTGTCTACCTCCCCAGACGAAACTTCACCCTTTGGCAAAGCTTCGTCCAGGTTCCTCTCTGCCAAAGCAGAGAGTTCGACAGAAGTCGTACACGTAGTCAACTCGTCAACGAGCTAAGTCCAACATTATATTTTATATGTTATTTTTATTGATACAGATGTTTTCGCATTTTTTTTCATATGCAATTTGACTTTAACGTATAAACAGAAAAAATATTTAAACAATCACAGTTTCATGGGTTTCTATCTCATGCAAAGTCGGAACGAAAAATGTCAAGGTAAATAAATGAGAATTTTAACCCTGTTTCTAATTTTAGGTATTAGATTCGGGGCTTTCCTTGCTTAGTTTTGGTGGGTAACACTTGGGACAACTTCTAGGTTGGTTTCATCAGTTTTTGCCCTGCCAACTTCTTGCACATCTACATGCCCCGATGTGTGGCTGGCAATGCAAATGGCCAGCAAAATACAAAAGAACAAAGTCCCCCACCAAGAGAAGACCAGAACAGAATCTCAAGAATGTATTAATATAGGTCAGCAATTGAAAATACCTGGTTTGTTATTGGTAGGCCTCAAATATTTCCTTTACCTAGTTGCTCCATTTTGCTGTTTCAGTCAAGTGGGTACCACCCAGAAGACCGAAGTTAAAAATAAATAGAAACACTCGAGATCGAGATAGAAAAAAATTACTTTCCCCTTCTAGGTGTCCTAAGCATAGCTTTCACAGAAAGCTCTGGTAAAACTGACATCCTTCTTACTGAAGCTCTTCCACAATCAGAAAAGTGTTCTCAAAGGAATATTTTTCTAATGTATGACGGACATCCTGGCATGTGTGACTGGTTTCCTGAAGGTCATTAAGGAGAATTTTGAAAGGTGTTCAGGCATGGAAAAAAAATGCAAAAGTACATTGATTTCAGGTGGCTGGATATTTTAAGTGAAAATAAGTCAGATTTTCGTACTTTAGCAAATAAGCTTTACCAATAGATTTTCATTTTATTTTCCTTTGCCACACCTTGTATACATTCAAACAAGTTGGATAAAACTATAGGAAACAGTCTGCACTTATTTAGCCACAGAGACAATAAAGAAAAGGCATTCATATGAAGAAAAAAAACAGCTCAATGTGTTAACAAATGAGGCTCTATTTCCTATTACTGAAATTCTTTACTTCCTAAAATACAGGCCAGATTTCAGCTGACAGTGGACTCTCAAGAAAATATTTGGCATATTTAGACCCTTTCCCCCCAAGTGATACGTGCTATATTGAGTCTGAAAGTAGACAGTCCCAGGATTTCACAAGTGGTCTCACTTTGTCCAAACTTCAAGTATTTGTCAAGTTATGATTGTTAGAAGTTAATCAACACTCTCACATGTTTAGTCACTTAATCCAAGATGATCAATTTTAGATAGGTAGTTTATCCTCGGTCTCTTTTTGCTAGGAGTCACTAGAATCTTGTCAAAATAAAAGGTTATAAATGGCAGACAAGTTCAACTTGATAATCATTTTAAAGAAAAAAAAAAAAGAAAAGTCAAATTAAATTTTCTGACATATTTTACAGGTTTTTTTTTTGTCTATGATCCCAACTGTGATTAATGTTAACAAAAAATGTGAGACAAATTTTCCTTTTTAATTTAAGTACTCAAATATCAAAACAATTTTAAATCTGTAAAAATGTAAGGAAATTGTTCCCAAGAAGATATTTAAAACATTCAGTTGCTTTCAGACATTAAATTGATCAGTACTCTCTTTTGGCACTAAATATTTTTTTTTTTAACACAACTTTCTTAGTATTTATCGGAAAGTCATGATCTAGATTGTTTAAAAGAAAAAAAAAAAAAAAAAAAAAAAAAAAAAGTCAAATGTAAAATTTAAGCATTTTAAGAATTTGCTTTTTACTGCAGACTAAGATTTCTAGACTTAAACTTCTTGTTTTTAAATAGTTTAAATGCTGTTCTGTCAGTATTTAACAAATTTAGCTGCAAATATCACAAAACTAAGGCATCAAAATTGTGTTAAACCAATCTTTTAAGGCCTGTCTAACAAAGAAAAAGAAAAAAAAAAATCATCAATGTAATAATCAATGCTCAACCATCAATGTTTAGTATAAATGTTGGAATAAGTTAGAAATCAGGCTCTTTATTTACTAACCTTAGGCAACAGAAATGTACTTCTACAGAAGGATGCCGAGAATACCATGGACTGAACATGTAAGAAAGATGGAATCTTAGAGAAAATGGAAACAAAAAGAAAAAAATACTTATACTTATCCAGAAGAGATTGTTAAAATTTCTAGGACACATGAGGAAAGAGGGTTTAGAAAATTTGACACTCACTGGTAGCACTGTTTGAAACAGTTCATGCGCCAAGGTAAGTATAGTCTGTCGAAATTGGAGTTAGGAGATGAAATATCATCACCTAGCCGAAACATCTGAGAGGATATCAATAAGCATCAACATAATATGCCACAGATAAGAGCAAAGCAGGATTAATGATCTGAAATTATTTTGGATTATTACAACTTAATTTCTTAATTTCCATAAGAATATTTTTATTTATTTATTTAACACTATTAACAGTCATGATGAATTGATGTTGTCTCACGGAGGTCCCCGTGCCTGTTGAGGCTTAAATGACTGACCTGAAGTGGAACTTTTACATACAATCCATCGCTAAAGATGCTGTAGAAAAAAAATGGTTGGTCCCCTTTGCCACTCCAGTAGGCACCCCATTCTTCTTGGTATGCTCTACTTTTACCAGAGCAGGCGAAAAATGGAGTACTGCTGTCATATATGGGCAGGGACTGGGCAGTCTTCATTTTACAGTTTCAATAGAGGCAAAAAGGCATTTCTGCATCTTTGTAGGGATTAATTATTTTCCATCATACACCCCCCCAGGCAAACTGTTGCAAGCTTCTCACTGCTTTATCACTATTAGCAAGGAAAGTGTTCAGACAAACTAAGTTTCATAGTTCTAACAGCTTCTTCCTATGAACTGCTGCTTTATAGAACCAACGGCCAAAAGGATGATCTCCTGATATCACTACAATCTGAACTTTTGGGTTATCTTACCCATGAACTGGAGCTCTTACTCTGTAACCATCTACTTTCAGTGGCTTTTGTACAGAGCGAACATCAAGGGGGTGGGGAGTAGTCAAAACAAAAACACGGACAGAAGGAAAGTGGCATTTCTTTTGAAAATTCATGATTTACAACATGCATCTATAATTTCAAAATTTGTCAAGAAGAAAACCCATAATTGTAACACTTGTGTAGATTTTGGTCTATAATCATGATATAACCATTTATATTTATCTATTTCATTCTATGTCAATCATTTTTTTAACTGTTTATATATTAATTTCCACAACCTATACTAGTAGCAAACCATTTGCATCTGGATAGAAAATAAATTCACTAAGTATACAAAAATAAAAAAAGGTGTAAGGCAAGCATGCATCTTCTCACTGGACTTATACAGTGAGGCGATCCTGAGAAAATTAGAAGTCCTGCCAGGATTTATTATTGGCAGCCACAACCTTAACGTAATTTATGCAGATAACTGTGTTGATAGACACAGAGGAAACCACAAGAACTCCTACAGTAGACATTAAAGGAAAATAAGAAAGGACTAAACATTAATTGCAGAAAGAAAGAATGCATGGCTGTTAGTAAAAGGAACATCCTAACATGCAAATTACAAGTTGGAGACATCAAACTAGTACAACAATTTAAATATCTTGGAAGTGTTTTAACGGGTCAGAAAATGCAACTCTAAAATCCAAAAAGCACATTGGGATAGAAAAAGACGCCTTCCAAAAGCTAAGCAAAGTATTAAAGAACTGAAAAATTCTGTACACTATTTACATTATTCGGACTATTGTCCAAATCTTTGTTGCCATATTACATTTTGATGACAAAGATGAGGACAATAGCCCAAATAATATAAATAGTGTACATAATACCTCATCCCAGAAATATAGACAGATATGGGAAAATTATGTTAGAAACAAAGAAAAGAGTACTGAATCCTCCTATATGGCAGTGGATTCTGGAAAATCTTGGATGAAAAAGCTTTAAGCAACAGCAATGTGGTTCTACAGAAAGATGCTGAGAATACCATGGACTGAACATGTAAGCAACAATGTTTTAGAAAAAATTGGGGGAAGAAAAACAAAAACACTAATACTTAACATTAGAAAGAGTTGAAATTTTTAGGGCACAAGGAAAGAAGGCTTGGAAAATTTGATACTCACAGGACAGATTGAGGGCAACAATGTGTAACCTACACAGAAAGCTTGAGTAAAAATGTATGGCAGAACAGGGAAAGAGAACAGAAAAATAATTTCTTAAAAGGAAAAGAAATTCTGAAGAGACATGTCAATTAGGATCTGCAATTATTAGAAGTTTAAATTTAAGCACAGAAAGAAGGTTTAAAAAATCTGAGAAGGAAAGCACATTTTTCCTTTGAAAAATTCTGGTGTACATTGTTGTGCACCAAAATTTTTCAAAGGGGGAAAAAAAAAAAAAAAAAAAAAAACAGGTTTCCTTTAAAAATTTTTTTAAAGTTTTTTTTCTTTGTTTTACCTTCTCTCCACACCGTGCTGAAGGAAATGAAGAAAAATTAAACTTAATTCCAGATCCTCCTTTCAATTTCAAAGTTTGTTAAAAAAAGGAAACACTAACTTTCTGTGTGTATGTAGTTGAGCCTATCATAATTCTGGAGGAACAACTATGTCAAATATTATTTTTAACTTTATATTAATTTTGTGGCACTCCTGATAAAATTCAAGCTATGAATTTTACAATTGCAAGACAGTCTTTTTTAGTTTTACAAGACTCCATTGCACTAGTCTCTGATGGGTGCAGCTGGGATAAACATAAGATTGCTCATGTAATAAATTATGTAGCAGAAGAATGGTAGTAAGTAGTATATTAATTTATTTATCCAAACCCTAGGACAGTGTTTCGCACCCAGGTTCAAGAATGTGGCCTCCAAATCTTAACAGAAAAGTAATTTAAAAATTATTTTTATATTTAAAAAAAAAAAAAAAATAAATAAAAATAAAATCTTTATTTTTAAAAAGCTAGACACTAAGCGACTTCCGTGTCTAAGTCAAGTCTTTGTCATTTGATATTTCAAACTGGATGCTAAATTCCTTAATCTTTAAGAAGGAGTGTGTAATCACTGTAGTGTAAGTGTAATCCTTTCCATTTCTTCAATGGACAACGGATTTAAATCCGCCATTATCGGCCTCTTTAAAAAAAAAAAAAAAAAAAAAAGCTGATTTTTCATAAATCAGCTTATGAAAACTGTACCACGAACCATTCTAATCTTTATGAATGTTAAAAACCAAAATTTCATATTTAAGTTTTATGACTAAATTATTCCTTATTAAAATTTAAAGTGCGCCCCGGAGTTTTAGCTATTCTAGTGTGCTCCTAAAGTGAAAAGGTTGAGAAACATTGCCTTAGGCAAAAAGTATAAGACTCCTGGTGAAGTTTTACTTTTACATAGTGTCAACCCGATCCTTTCCTGCATAGTATTTATGTACTTTGGTAGGTACTACATACGGTTTTTTATTGAGAGTCCCTCCCCCACTTCTCCTAGACCGGTTGCTACTCAAGGCTACATAGAACCCAGTCTGTCTTTTTATTTATTTATCCACATATTGAAGTAGAAGAGATCGATTCATACCTTTCCTCAGGGTATTAATACTTAAGTGAATGTAATAATGAACTCAACTCAAATTATGGTTGTGAAATAAAGTAAATAAAATAAAATTTGTGTAAATGTACTGCTTGCAACAAAGATCGTCTGAAAGTTGGAGTTTTTAAATAGAAAAAAAATCTTTAAATAAAAAGGAAAAAAAAACGTAGTTTACTACAATTTTCAAAATCAGTTGCGGCATCATTTTTTTTTTTTTTTTAATTATTTTTGGTGGTGGGGATGACAAGTATAATTAAAAAAATTAAAAATTAAAAATTTTCATAAGTAGTAACTTTTTTCTACCCAGTTACCGGAGAAAAAAAACAAAATTTATGAAAATTATTAAATTTAAAAATAAGAAAACTATTTAAAAAAAATTTGAAAGGAAAAGGAATCATACAATTTTTTTTCTCTCTAAAATCAAGAAAATAGTGAAACTGAAAATTAACTTTAATTTTCAAATTAAATGTCAAACTGCTCGTCCTTTTTTGTTGGACGTTATGAAGAAAAACTTTTTTTTTTAAATTGTGGGAGAAAAAAAAAAAGAAAAAAAAAGCTGTTTGAAAACGTTTTTACTTAAAAAACAAAACAAAAACAACAAACAAAACAAAAAAAAACGAAAAAAAACAATTTCTTATTAAAAAAAATGTTTAAAAAAGGTGAATAAAACTTGCACTTTCGCTGTCATTGGAGAACTGACTCCATTCGATACATCGATTTTTAATTTAAATAATTAAATCTGAAAAAGTTCTTTAAATATTTTTTTAACCTTATTACATCCGAGTTATGTTTTTTGAGAGCGTGGGTCCAGTAAAAACTGGACTAACTTTCTCACTCTCTGGGGCACATAATGAGGAAAGAAGGCTTTGAAAATCTGATACTAACAGTTGGGTACAGTACTACAGCTTGAAGGTACTTAAGAGAGACAGCGGAAAGCAACGCATAATCTGGTGAACTTAAAAAGTGAATGGATGGCAGAACAACAGGGTTTGAGAAATATGACAGAAAGACAAAGTTATAAAGAGCTACAAAAAGAAGTACAGAGTTGTGAAGAAACATGATCGCCAACGTCCTGAAGGGACACAGCACATAGAAAAGAAAATATTCTTCTCGACTAAGTGTTTAATTTGGAGAAGTAATTTTTTCGCTTTCCGGGTGCTGGCAAAAGGTAACCACTTTAATGAGAATATGTACATACCCTGTATTTCCAGGGAATTTAAAACTCAATGAATAAAAAAAATTTGGAAACTTACTCAAGGAAAACGATATCGTGTCGTCTCGGTTTACTAAACTGTAAATATTGTCGACCTTATGTACTAAAAACTTTAAAATGCCGCGAATTATGAAAAAACAAAAGAAATTAAAATAAGTAAAACTGAGATTTAACACGAAAAAAAAAAAAAAAAAAAAAAAAAAGTTTTGTTATCGTTAAAGTTTGCAAATCTAGTTCTAGCCGCAGAAAATCTAGAATAATTAAGTAAGATTAGGATTGGTTGATTGAGGAACAGAACTACTAAAAAAAGAAAGTTAATCATAAACAAACTTTTACTTAAACACATGTGCGTGTGTTAACAGTTAAACTTAAGTAACTTTTCTATCCATTCAAAATTTGTAGTGAAAAAAAAAGGAATAAAAAAAGACAGAAAATAATTATAAAATATTAGGAAAAAACTGCTTATTGTGTGTTTTTGCTTTATAAAAACAAAAAACAGAGTTCCCTCGCTCGTTTTGAAGCAACCAGCTGACGAATTCTAAGTTCTGATGAGTTAGGTATTTGACGAGAACATGTTGACCCATTTCCCACCCCCAGAAAACGTGTTTTTTTTAAAAAAAATAAAAATAAAAAAAAAAAAATAAAAAAATTACAGGGAAATTCACAAACGAAGATTTTAGTGGAGGGTTTCCCCGTGTCTTTTGCACACACCCTGGTAGTTTATGAGGTCTACGCAAGAGGAAGCATGTTATTTCGTACTACGGGTTTTTAGTTTTGGCATAAAGCCATATAGAACACCTGTTGGCGATCGAACTTGCTACTCATTCATCAGACTAGCTCTAACTTCACGCCGAGAAGGGACATGTTTCTCGAAAATAAAAATCAAGTAGAACACCTGTATCACAAACATCGTTTTTTTTTTTTGTAAGAGTTTACAAAAGAAAAAAAATACAAAGACCCTTCCTTAAATTATCCTCTTTTTAGTTTTTCATTTCCTTCGTTCAGCTTTTTGAAGTAGTAGTAGCCTTTGAAATACCCGAAGAGAAAATTAAGTATGTCAATTATTAACTGGTCAGTTTCGTCATCGTAGAACTTCCTTGAGTTTAAAACGGGAATTCCTACTTATTTTTAGAGATATAATTCTGATCAAATGTAATTGTTTCAAGATGCCGAATAAAAATAACCAAAGTAAAACAGAATCGCTGAAATACATTAAATATGATTTTATTTTTAAATAAAGATTTATCATTGTGTGATTTAGTGATTATTAACATTGATAAATCTTTAGTTAGTGTTTAGTTTTTAATCCAAACCAAATAAAACTTAACATTCCGAATTCTTCACTACTGGAAGACTTATGTATTAATCTTCTAAACTCCATCTAGCAGTGTTCTATACAAAAAAGTTATCTGAAACCTTAAAAATGAATACCAAAATTGAAAATTATAACAATTTCGAACATCCATACTAATCATTAGTAAAATAAAATGTAACTAATAGGTCAATTGTGCTTTTTGTGATAATATTTTTAAAGTTTGTGTTCTTTGAAATGAAAAAGTAAAAATATATTAAAAAAAAAACAAAACAAACTATTCTTATAAAGTCGAATAAAAGTTTAGATTCTAATAACTTTAAAACTGATAAATTCAACAAGCCAAAATGACAATTGTTTCAACCAAAATTATACGTAGGACATTAGTGGTAAGAAAACGAATGAATACAAACTGGTATTGTTATTCAATGTATTTTTTTGTTACAGAACTGCATGTTGGGTGAAGCTTAAGATTTAAGAACATAAAATGGAAATAAAAAGAAAATTCAAGTATCAAAAGAAAAAACAATTTAAAATCGTAAAAATGTTAGGATAGAAGAAAAAGAGCTTCGTAAAAAATAACTTTAAAAGTTTGTTACAAGGGCAAACAAAGTGGCAAAAAGTAGTTTAGTATCGAAACTTAGAATAGAAACGAAATGTGTTCATCTTTACCAAAAATATTCCAAAATTTTAAATAAAAAGACGGAAATGACAGTTTAAAAAGAAAAAAAGAAGAATTATCAGTACAGAATTAGAATAAAGGAAATCAAAATAACTTTTTTTGTTTGCTTTTTTAAAGTGATTTTCGTAACTTTAAACAACATTAAAATTAAAAATAGACAAAAAAAAAAAACTAAGGTTTTTCTTTCCCTGTTAAAAAGAAATAAGAAAAAACAACATGAATGAATTAGAAGGGTGTTAAAAAAGTTTAAAATAAATTAAGTTTTAGTTGTTATTTTTTTTTAGATTAATTTTTTTTTTCATCTTACCCGAAAAGAATAGCAACCAGAACAAATGTACAATAAGAATGGTTGGATTTTAGTCGGAAATTTAAATAGTTTTCAGTAATGTTGCCGACTTTGATTGCATTTCTCATCCTGATTGTAGCCACAGTTGTGAGTTGGTGATGATGGTTGTTAACTTGTTGTTGTTGTTGTTGTTGTGGTGGTGGTGGTAGGAGGAGGAAAACCCTAATGGTCGGTGATCAGCACGCTGGTACTCCGAAAAGATCTTTTGCTTTTTACTGCCATTACAACCCCCCAAAACGGTAAAAAAAAAAAAAAACAAACCACTGTTTATACAATGAACAAATATAATCTGTTGTTATCAAATTAAAGTCCTGACTTGGGATTTTTAAATAATTATAGAAGAAAGAAAAGTAACAGCTGCAATTGTTCGGAGTCCAGATCCAGTGACGTTAAGTAAGAAGTTACTGAAGAAAAACATTAATAATAATAATAATAATGCAACATAAAATAAAAATTCAATGAGTAAGATCTCGCGATACCATCCCCTTTTTTATTTTGCTGTTGTGGTGTTGATGTCAAGTATTTCTTAAGGAAGATGGTGATGCAAAAAGAAGGTACATTTTTTTTCTTCTAGAGAGTGTCATCAAGTGTTGATAATGACACTGACTGTCTTGTAAAAAAAAAAAAGGGATATAAAAAGCCGATATAAGTTTTACACGTGTATTTGTAATATATTTTAATTTTTAGAAATATATATACACTTCCTGTTTTTTCACTTTTTTTATTGTAGAAATTAAAAATTAAATGGTAACTTAACTCCCAGTCAGTTTCTTTCTTTCGGAATAGACACGCAATCTTATTTGCTTTTTAACACTCGGTCGATACGCTTTTCAATAAAAGTCGAATTTCATCAGATTTTTTTAAAAAGATTATTTATGATGAAATTATTTTTAAAAAGGTGAAAGAAGATAGATTATCGACTTTTTTTTTTAGAGCTGTTAGAATAGATCTATGCCCATGTTAACCACTAAGTTTTTTTTCCGTGATCGAAATGATTCAGGTGACGTCCATGATGAAAACGGATATCGAGTTGTGCTGTGGTTATGGGAATACAATCGAAGAATATTGCAGTAAAAAATAAACAATAATAAGACCCCCTCCCTACCGTGGAAGAAATGTTTGATTCGAATTTCCAGGAATGTTACCAAATACAAAACTGAGTAAGACTGGGGAGTGTTAAATGATGAAATGTCTCCAAAGTATTTATAATGGAAAACGGATAATCTGAAATCTAAGATGAAGAAAATTCGCACCAATAGCAGTGCTTTAATATATCCTATCAGCTAAATTTAATTCTTTAAAAATTTTCGGCAGAAAAAAAGCAATGATTTTTATCAGAGTTTTTGAGAGGTGGATTTTTTTTACAGTGATGCTCAGCCTGTACAAGGCCCAAAAGCCACTCAAGATAGATGGCTACAGAATAAGAGGCACAATTTATAGTGATGCGTGGAGAAGGTAACGGTTAACCCTGAATTTGAATAGAAAAAGATTGTAGTGGCCGGGGAAGCACCTTCTTGTGAGTCGGTTCTACAAAGCAGCAGTTGACGGGAAGAAGCTGCTCGAGTAGAACTTACATTTCACCAATGGAATTCGAAGGGTTAATGAGGGCGGTTCGTTAAAATGGGCGTGGCAGGGTTGATCATAGCCGTGAAGGTTAGAGCTGATGGAACTAAGAAATATAATTCGTCTGAACACTTTCCATTGCAATAGCGATAGAACCGCAAGAGGCTTGCGACATTTCGTCTGAGAGAAAGGGGTTGTAAGGGAGAAAATAAGTCATCACCCACAAGGACGCGGAGACGTTTTTGGACTCTATCGAAACTGGAAAGTGAAAACTGGATAGCTCTTGCCCATATATGGCAGCGGTACTCCATTTTCGGCCTGATCAGGCTCTCGTAAAGGTAGAGGATAGCATGAGCCAAGTACTTACTGGAGTTGTACAGGCTTTCTCTTCCTCTCTTATCGAAATCTCTGCCTCTGGGCGGAGAGGAACCCAGACGAGGTTATGCCTAAGAGCAGAGTCTCGTTTGGCGAGGTAGACAAACCCGACCCTGTGTATACGAGGTCTACGGGCAATTTTTGCCCGAGTCTACGCGCTCGGAACGCCCCACGTTAAAAATTGGCTTTGTGCCACATCTTGCTTTGTGAGGAGTTTGGTAAATAGAGAGAAACGATTCTTGAATGGGGATCATGACGCCTTCTTTGGGTCGTGTTCATACGAAAGAGTAAAACCTCTATTACACAACTCTGATAATTGTGGTGTCGGAGTTAGCTCCTCCTTAATTCCCTAATTGTTCATTAGGGGTCGCTCTCCCTACATTATAAATACTGGGCGACTTCTTGCCTCGTTCTCTTTTTCCCTTTGCATTTCAGCGGACACATTTAAAAATGAGATCTCTCACAGAGATCTGCGTTTTGCCCACTTGTGGGAAAACGCCATGAAACACACATACACGTACGAACGAACATTCACCAAAATACAAACTCTCTACTTTAAGCACACAAATGTTGATGTCTTTACACAATCCTCTACAGTGGATTCGTTATTGACATCAAAAACTAGTTTTCAGTTACATATAATAACAAAACAGAATTTCGAATACTGCATTTCAAAAACAGCCACACTTTCGTAAAAAGATAAACTTTTAAAGGGTTAAAAAGGATTAAACACCAATGGCAAGAAGACAGAATGGTTGTTAGCAAAAGGATGAGCCCAAAGTGTGAATTGCAAATCGGAGATATCAAAATCATGCAAGTGCGGAAATTTGAATATCTGGGAAGTGTTTTAACAGAGGACGAAAAGTGTGACACTGAAATCTGAAGGCGTATTGGGACAAGCAAAGATGCTTGCCATAAACTAAGCAGTGGGATAAGAAATAGAAAAAAAAAACTTCGCTAGAAACAAGGGAAATAGTACTAAACTGCTACGAAATATCTGTCCTCCTGTAGGACAGTGAATGCTGGGCAATCTTCTCAAAGATGAAGAAGAGGCTCGAAACAACCGAGATGTCGTCCTACAGAAGGATACTGAGGATATCATGAACCGAACATGTGAGCAACGACAAAAAGGAAACATACTTAACATCAGGAAGAGACAGTTGAAATTTCTAGGAAAGAGGGTTTGGAAAATCTGATACTCACAGGACAAATTGAAGGCAAGAAGGACAAAGGAAAACAAAGCATAACATACTTAGTGAGCTTATGTAAATAGCTGGCGAAACAGGTTTTAGGAGAAATAACAGAAAGAACAAATTTATTGCTACAAGGGACAGAATGTTGTGGAGAGCCATGATCGTCTACGTCTTGAGGGGACACAGCATATAAAGAAAGGCTAATTTAAATATTAATCTGAATAGTAGTCGTATGGTGGAGTAATGGATAGCGGCTCGGATTGAGGAATCGGTGAGCCGAGTTCGAATTCCATTCAAATCCATTACATTCACTTACGTGCTAATACCCTTGGGAAAGGTATGAATCTTCTTAAAGCTATAGGTAAATAGCAGGACAAACCTTGGATGGCAACTGGTCTACCACAGAAAGAAATAGCTATCTACTGCGGGAAAAAATCTGCCTCGTCAATCATGTATCGAAAGATACATGATCGCCTAAGCGTGTATCACGCATAGCACATAACTGACTGAATAGTAGTAGTGGCCATGAAAATTACTGTTTTCCTATCTTTATTTCCTGATGAAACATAATTCTTCAATTAATGATTGAATAAACTCTTTACGAGTTCTACGACTATAAAATACCTGTAGATATTCGCCTATGGCATTGTTAAATATTTGAGCCTAACAAGTTTAACAAGATATTACAATCATAAGTAAAAAAGTAGAGGACACCTCGGTGTGGTGTAATGGTTAGCAAGCGTGTCTCGCTAGAACAATTACGCCTGAGTAGTGAGTTCGATCCTCACTGAGTACTCTATATTTCGGCCTTGGGCCACATATAAGCTACGTTTAGAAAATCGCCATAAGTAAGAAATCAGGTAATTTAAAGAAGTAAAAGGGTACAAATGAAAAGATTTGAAACTGACAAATGTTTCCATGTCACTGAAGCAGACATTAAGCGTATGAGAGCGTTATCACCTCCTCTAGCTTCTTTCTTTCAATGAAACCAAACTCATGTCTTTCCTCTCGACCAAAACGGAATTATTATTCCATTATTTATTAAGTATTGGCAAGGCGTAACGTGCGTGCTAATTAAGGAAGAACAGCCGTAACCGCGGCAGCAGCAATAATAATATTAATAATAATAACTAGCCGAAAATCTGTCTTTTTTTTATTAATAAATTTATTTATAAGTAAGGTTGTAGAAATGAAAAGATGTGAAATTGACGATTTTTTTCGATTTCATTGAAACAGACGTTTATCTTCCCTTCTTACTTTCTTTCTTTCTTTAATTTTCTCACTGAAACCAAGTAGCGTCTCTGATATATCAGTTGCGTGTTTTCACGCGGTCAAAACGGAATAGTCCGATATTTATGAGGTATTGGCAGAGCGTAACGGTCGTGCGAACTAAGGAACTAACTAACGAAGGGAGGGACAAACAAAATTACAGTAGAGATAATAATAGGATCCGTGTAAATTTCACGGTCGTTAATAATTAAAATTATCCCTTATTTTAAACCTCTGATATTCTTTCACGTTTTGCTTATCTGTTATCGGTCCTGACCTGGCATCTCGGCTTCAGTCACTTTCCCACCGCCGTAACGTACCTTCCCTGTGCCTTTTCTATAAATATTTTCATCGTAACTCTTCTGATGGGATTTTCTCTTTGGTACCTAGACTTTACGAATTTAAGTGCACTACTAAATTGACAGCTAGCTCTCACCATTCTATAGTGGAAATTACTAGATGTAACTCTAAGTTCTATGTTAACATTTTCCTCTCCCGTACTTTTCGCTCGTGAAACTCTCTTCCAGCTTCTTACTTTCCAGTCAACGTTGCTTATCAATCTTTTGCAGGTTATTTAAAGCCTGAAAAATTATTTTTAGATTGTAAGAAGAATTTTTTTTTGGTGGGGGGATAATGACGATTTTAACCGATACAAGTTCTACTTATAGCTAGGGAGAGAAGAGGTGGATTCGTAACTTTCCCAAGGGTATTTGCGCGTGTGAATATAACGAACCCAACTGGTATTGGAACTCGGCTCTTCGATTTCCAATTCCCCCTTACACCACCCGCACATCCAAGCGTACAGCACCTGGTATTCCCAAGCGTTCGCCCATTTAGATACTGACCAGGATCGACTATTCTATACACCGTTCTCGCTAGGGAGCAAACGTTGGAAGAAGAAGAGTGCCAACGCTTTTGGGATGTTGGTAAAGGGTACGTTGAATTAAACAAACATTATATGGTCCTTCTTATTATATGTTTTGCTATTCGAACTAACATGTTCATTTTTGTTATTATAATCACAACATTCCGGCCGTTGTACCTTCCAGTCTTCATATTAGACTGACAATTTGCTCAGTAGACCTACCATAGAAATGAATACCGCCTTGAAGCCTCTGATTAAGAAAGAAACGACACTCAAAGAAAAAAGAAAATATACATCAACTGAATACAGACATTAGATTGTCCAAGTGAATTAAAACATTGGCTAAAACATATTTGGTTTCCTGGTAATTCTGAGTTCAATCCGTGGGTTTGGTAGTGCAAAAAGGCACATCCTCTAATTAACTAGAACAAACTAACAAGCGACACAAAGGTGAATAAAACTAAGAATTAATTATAAAATATCCTTAAAGGATGAAAAGCGGGATTTATTTATTTATTTAAGGTGGATGCTTAACTCTAGTCAGGTGTCTTCGACGAACAAACTTATGGATATTGTTCCGGTGTTATACGGACTTACGGTACGTGAACAGAAATCACTGAATTATCTATAAATAACTTTGACTTTTTAAAGCGTTTTATAAATCCCATTGCTCGGTAGCCCTGTAGAGTAATTGTCTATGGTTAAATGTAATTGGCGGAAATATCCAACAAACAGAATTGATAAAGTTTCGAATAAACAATAAGAAAAGAAAGAAAACGATAATACTAAGCAGACAATATATACGTGGTCTGATCAAAAAAACGTGATCCAGACGTGCAATATAAAAAAGAAACTACAACACTTATCAATTCAGCATTTAATCTCTTTCGAAGTAGATCTGTGGTGTAGTGAGACGGCCGCACTCTACACACTTTCCTTCTCATAATTGCTGTAAACAATGGAAATGGGTGAGAACGTTATAACTTAGTGTTTATGCGTGACAGAGTTCAAAGTCAATCTGTGTCAAGCGGCTTCCTCCTGTGTACTTTAAAAACAGTCCAGATACTTTTTGATAGGACAAAAGACAAAAGTAAGCAAAGCAACATTAATAAGGCAAAAAGTTAAGTAAGAATAGTGTTAACATATAAAAGTGATACAGAAAAGTGATTGTAGCGTTCTGACTTCAAGACAAGAAAGAACAAAAATATGGCGGATGAGACAGAATAGTGGTCTATCATTCCATCTAGAAGTGGAACCAACAAATACTTTATTTCATTCAATATTTCCCATAAAATTTTCTTTGCTAGATTCTTATACACGTTTAAGGCTGAATTTTTCTGCTAATTAGGCTTCGACCAATGCAAAGGTTTGGAAGACTTAAAAAAAAAAAGAAGAAGAAAAAAACAGGTCTAAATCTGTCTTCGTTTTACAGCTGAACGCTAATGCTTAGAAATATCATTAAGGATTTTGTCAAGTTTTTTTTTTTTTTTTTTTTTACATCCTCATATTTATTACGATTAGTCTAACCTCGACGGTACAAACAGCTACCGGTGTGTATGAGTGAATTTCTATCAAGACGAGTTGTTACTGAAACGGAATCTTTTTTTTTTTTTTTTTTTAATACCAGTTTTCACATATTTCTTACGTTACTTATTTCATTTTGACTACAGCGCAAAATAATGTTCTTTAAGCAGTTGTTTATTTTTTAATCATTTCATCCCAAGTAAGGCGATAAGGCCAATAAGTTGCAATGGGATACTGGTAGTAAAGAAAATTAAAAGACTTTAAACGGAACTAGAAACCCAATCCTAAACTGGAAACAAGAAATTAACCTCTACTCTTGTTCAAAAGACCGATGAGGAGAGTGAACCGAACGACAGGCAAACTTATCTACTCCCATTAAATATCAACTTTAGTAAGTTTGTGTTCAAACGGTTCGCCCTAATCGTTATTCTTCTTTATACTTCTTAATTTAGTCTGGTACACGGCCACAGTAGTGGAGCACCTAGTATGGAATGGTTTGTGAAACTGGCTTGCTGACTATCACTCAGGCAACAGTGGGTATTTAAAAGATTAGTTTGGCCCAAAGTCAGGAAATGTGTAGGGATGCAGAGGGGGATTATCTCCCTTTCGGCAAGATGAATTCACGAGGGTCACGTGACGGCCGGTGAGTGACGACAGTTCATGGGCTGACGAACCCCTGTTGTCGCGTACACCGCGAAGAATGTTTGCCTACGTGGTCCCAACAAGGAACGTAAAAGACACCACCGACCTGGCCGTTTTCCCGTCGTGAAATATTACAAGTAAGAACTTCAATTTTCCTCAATTCACACTGCTTGTTTTGTCCATATATGTTGTAGTTTCCTCGTCCGAAACAAGTAATGGTATGTATATACATATTTGTACATAATTTCTTGTTCGACACATCGGTATATAACATCTCATTCAGCAAAATGCATATGTGTCGTTGCTTTTTTCCCAGCTATTCTGGTTCTTCCCTCTCTTGTGTTAAGGTATTAATATATCAAGAGTATACTAATACCTATGATGGGGCAACTGGAAATATTATCTGTTTCTAGATCCCCAATTAAGTGTTTGTCATCAAAAGAAGATCGAACTTACTGTCTAATAGTAATGGTTAGCTGAAATAATTAGCTAATCATTATTTTCATTGCCAGGCGCCCAAATATCTCATCCTACGCGATTGATTCAGACTAATGACATTGCTTTTGTTACTAAGACGAGAACTCTGTCAATGAGGTAAACTGTTATTTTGAATAACTCAAGAACTGTGGCTTTGATGTGATTTGGCACCAATTCAGAAAGGAGTTTACTACGTATACTTGAGAATACGTTCTTCAGTTGGGTTACTCAGTCGACAGTGAGATGTTACAGACTCTTTATATGTACTATACGACTGTCGCATTTCCAGTAACCAGATGAATCAATTCGCGCCACCATTATAGATTTTTTTTTTTTTTAGGAGGTGAACATATCCCAGGTTTGTCACTTCACCAGAGTTCAAATTTGTATCACCCTAACTTCTGGCTTTTCTCAAAGCTAAAGTCGCTGTTGAAACAATGTGGGCAAGGTTGAAGGAAAAGCGGCGACGTAGCTGATAGAAATCCCAATATAGGACTTTGCAGTCTGTTTGAAAAGTGGAAGAGAAACTGGGATAAGTATGCAAGTTCCCAATAGGAGTACTAAAATGCCTTTATTCTAGATAACCAGTTCTTACAGGACTAAGAACTGTGTGTACAACATAGCCTGCAGCTGTAGTGGAGAATACTAATGTATAGGATACGTTTGTCAGTTGTCCCAGGAAAAAGTACGATTTTTTGATTGACTGATTCGTTTCCTATGTCTTATCATCATTTTTCAGGTTATTTAAACCCCAAATATATATTTTTTTAGATTGTAGGAATTATTTTGGGAGATCATAATGGTTTAGTGATACAAGTCTTACTAATTACTCCTATACTTGGGTGGGGAAGAGGTGGATTCATATTTTTTCCAAGGGTATCTGTTGGTAAGTAAGTATAACGAACCCAACGGGAATTGAGCGCGGTTATCCGATTAACAATTCTGAGCTATTATCCATTACACCACCCGCACATCCAAGCTTATAGCACCTGGTATTCCCAAGCTCGACGTTGCTTAACTTCGGTGATCGTACGGGAACTGTTGTTTTAACGTGATGTGGCCGTAAGCCTTACGATTTGTAACGGATGCAGTTAATGCTTGTTACAGGAAGCGGTTGAATTCAGTAGCTGGTGGATTATAGATATATATATACACACACACACACACACACACACACACACACACACATATATATATATATATATATATATATATATATATATATATATATTACATATATATTTATACATAGAGCCGTATAATTCAAGAAAAGATAAAATATACATACGCCTGCACATATAGATAAAACTATGGAAAAAAATTTATGTGCTTAGCTGTAGTGTGTGCGTGTGTATGTGAGATAGATAAAGAGTGAGTGAGAGAAAGAGATGCGCCATGTGGTTTGTTTTAAATTAAGTAGTTACTTTGCCGGTTGGACACATCATTTACCTACCGCATCCTGTGACAGAGAGCAAAAAAAGATAGTTTATATCCCTTCGTTTTATAGTCCTGAGTACAACGCTACGAAACCGGGCGTACCGGTAGACAAGGATGGTGTAATCTCGCACTAGAGAGAAACTAGAAACCCCTTAAAAGTAAGGCGCATAGAGCATTTTTAATGTTGTTTAATTTAATCCCAATTAAATGCCCCAAGTGAATAGCTTTGTCCTAGACTAAGTGAAGCCTAGTCAATATTAGGTTGTTACATATATTCGTTCTTTTTTTTTTCCAATGTTCAGCGAATGATCTCGAAAAATAATCTTTGTGGCGTTTTTTGCTTAGTAGCTCTGGTCATCCTGTGAAACTGTTGCCTGTTCAGTTGGATGTGAACCAAATGCACGCAAGCAAACTGGTGGTTAATGGAGGCGTGCTGGCGTTTGTTATTCTCGGCCAAAAGGCACCTCGGCGTGGTGTAATGGTTAGCAAGCTTGTCTCGCTAGATCCAATTACTACTGAAAAGTGAGTTCGGTCCTCACTGGATGCCCCATACTTTCGGCCTTGTGCCACATCTAAGCTACGCTTGGAAAATCTATACTCTCGGTCAATGCATGTGGTACTCATGTGCCATGTTTCCACCTCTTAACCATTGAGCGACGATGACCAGCGACAGTAACTCGAGAGCTTGCCATCTTCCGAGATAATTTCAAGTTGTCTGGTGCAGTTCTTTAACCAGCGCGACCACAACTGGTTCTCATCAAACTGAACAGGTCGGCCAGAATGCGGAGAGTTCGACCCCCCCACCCTCCTCCGAAACGGGAAAAACAAATTTCTGTGCTATTCTATTGATAATGAACTCATCTCCATGCACAACACAAATATCTTGAGCAGCTTTGGCAGTTTTGTGACCTTGATTAAAAGCAAAAAAGATGTCGAACATGCCCATTCTTGTCTACTTGGCAGGCATTCCATCTCGAAGGGGTGTCTAATCTGAAATAAAATTTCAATAACGTTAGACAACAGTTTGACAGGATGGCCAGAGTTATTAAGAAGCAAAAAACGCCACGAAAGATTTTTCTTCGAGATCATCGAAAAAAAAAACATTAGAAAAAACGAACTACTATATAAGTGCACTACTTTGTGGTTAAGATAGATGCATAAATCTTACTCATGTCAGTGGTTTCAGTTTAATTAAAAACTGAAATTAATGATTTCCAAAATAAAGAACGTTTAGTTCGAGTCCATCTTCCTGTTATACAAAAACTTTTGGGGATTAATTTCTACATCTTTGTTGTTCGTTCGCAATATTTCAACCGTTGTGCTTTCCAGACTTTACTAGGTATTTGTTGCATCCACTATCCAACGTCTATGAGAGGCAATATTATAAACAATAATAGACATAAAATAATATTGGAGAATAAGAAAGCTGAAAGAATCTGCACATATGTTATATAAACCATGCAGTAAGCCCAGTATGGGTAAAAACTGCACACGAATGTTCATTAATTATAGAAAGCGAATAACAAAAATCGGATTAAAGTTCTCGAATTCCACTTTATGAATGTCTTACCAGACATGGTCTTTTGCACAAAAATCCTTGATCCCTGGAAGTCGTGTGTTCAATGACTGGTTACTGTAGAAATCTAGATTTGGTTTGGTCTTGTTTGGTTTGTTTTATGGCATATCAACTTCAATGGGTTTATTTAATGCCGACAAAATATTTATCGCTAGTTCTTTTTTTTTTTTCTTCAAAAATGTATTTCTGGTAATATTTTTTTTCAAAAATGCATTGCTGGTAATAATTTTTTTACAAAGTATTTCTGATATTAAACCTATTTTTTTCACTTTCATAGTGTTTTGTCCCCGGTTTAGGGGTTAACTATTTGCCCATAGCTTGGACCCTATCTGGCGTGATCAACAGTCTGAATCAGGCCAGTACGCTCGGTCACGATGACTCAACCATCGACGGCTCCAAAATAGTTCCGGTGAGCCAATTTCACTGAAAATGCTTGGGTTAACCCCGTGATATTGTTGTAACTGATTGAATGGGATTGTCATATGCATAATATAAATGTATTGCTTATAATTTAAAACGGCCTTCAGTCTGTTGTTAACTGGGGAAAAGGATAACTTGTTAACTTTAATGCCCCCCCCCCAAGTCATCTGATCTCTATTAATCATCTAAGAGAACCATCTCCGCTTTCCATTAGCATGGCTGATGCTGACCTCAAGGATAATGACTCGCTGTAACTTCTCCGGCTAACGTTCTCGGTTGACATAAAGTGAAAAAAAAAAAACTATATTGAATCAATTGCTTGTTCATCTGCCAAAAAGTTTGGTTCACTGTGTCGTGCTAGACAGTCTTTCTCTCCAGAGTCTATCTTATATATCTAAAAATCTACCATTCGTCCATGCTTAATATATTGCTGCCACATATGGTCGGGTACTACTGCTATCTATCTAGAGCTCCTTCATAAAATCCAACGAAGAATTAGCAATATTATTCAACCTGATCTATCGTCTCGGGGTCAGGGTGGACGTGGAAACACCAGCAATTAAGAAGTGATTTCACGCTCCTCGAAACCTCCTGATCAGGGGCCTTGCTGTTGGACGTAGTTTATCATCTTACCCAGGACGCGGATGTAGTTTATCGCCATACCCAGGACGGAGAAATCTAGAAGTACTAAATGAAGAAAGAGAATGACACCATAAGAAAGAATTGATGTTATTAAGAATAACGTCTGAAAGATAAAAGAATGAGGATATATTCATGTGGATCAAATAGAGAGTTCCGTTGAACATTGGAAGTTTAATGAATGCAGCAGATACGCGAGGAAAACCGAATTGTACAGTAGCCGACCCCCCCCCCCCAAAAAAAAACTAGCAAAGACGATGAAACTTTATACCAAGGAATCAATAATCGTAACATCTCGCCTTAGAAATTCAGGAAAAACTATATTCCTATTTTAATGTCTTCTACCATTTTGAAATTGTGCTCGAAGAACTTATATAAAAGAATTATTAGATAGTAATATAAAATAATTAAAAGTAATAACTAATAAAAAAAGAGTAATTGAATATAGATAAATATTATAGTAGTCTACGTTTGACTATTACACTTATATTTGGGAGAAGTATATTTATAATAAAGCCAGACGGTTAATAAAAATAAACTTGATGTGATCCGTATGTCTGTTAATGTTTCTAAATTTAGAATTGACTCTAAAAGAACCGCTAGAAATAATTCGGTTAAAACGGAGTGTTTCAAATTTCTTTTTCACATTTGAAAAATATAGACACTTTCTATTTTTTGTCCAATCAAAAGCGGTAAGTAAAATTTAAATTAAAATCGTCTGGAGCCTCTTCGAGAATATATAAGAAGACAGTTCAGGGGATAATTTTAGAAGGTAAAGAAAATTTCGACTTGAAAGTTTGAGAATTTTTGAATGGAGAGTAATGAAAATTTCGACGGAGTTAGAAGCCGATTAGGCATGACAATTTTGGCATGAAGGCATAAAAATAAAGTTCCAGAAGGAAAATCTATTTTTGACTGTCACCTGTGGATGCGATGGACTGTTTCTCACAGAATAAGCAAACGGGGAAAAGAAGTGAATCAAGTGAAACCTGAGAATAGAATTGTGTTCTAAAAAAGAAAAAAAAATGTTAAAAGTGTCAGTAAGGCAAGCGGTTTTTGTCAAAACGCTCTTCTCTTTTTTAATCTTTCACTTAGGTGGCTGCATCATTTTTAAAGAGTATTTTCAATCTCATTTAACGTTGTTATGGGAAAACACACCTATTCTATAGTTAATAGACTCTCCCACTTAATATAAGTAGGAGTCGATGTCGGACGACAGTCGAACTCTCTGCCTTCGGGCAGAGATGAACCCGGACGAGGCTATGCCGAAGGGCAGAGTTTCGTCCGGGGGTAGACAGACCCGATCCCATTTATGCGGAGTCTACGGGGATTTTTTGGCCGAGCCTACGGGCTTGGGAACCCCACATTAAATTCGGTCTTGTGCCACATGTGACTGCGTGGGGCAGTTACTAAATAGCGTCGACAGTTAGTCGAATACGAAAGTAGTCAGCGACCACAACAAGATTACTCTGCGTAATACCTATTATATCAAGTTCCTAACGTTTTGTACGTCGAACCTATTTTAGGACCGATTTAGTACAAATACAAGCCTCCACTGCGAAATAACTCCACAACAAAAGTTTTTCTATTACCTTCTCAAAGTTTTTTTTTCCATCATTGGAAAGTTTTTCCATTATTGGAAATTTGTATTGTATACTGTTAATATTTTCTATATTTTGATCTGTTACCTTGCCTAATAAGGCGCACAAACATAAATGTTTGTGCAAGCCAATTTTGGAAAAAATGTATTTTGTTACTTTGTTTTAATGTCTATGTAATAAATGTTTGTTCCTTTCGAATTTCATATAGAAGTTTCGAGTCTTGTTTTTTTTTTGTATTCGTGTCTTTTTCTATAATTGTGATAAAAGAGGTAACGTATTCTTTTCTCCAATCCCCTCCCATGAAAAATATTTTACTTAAATTTAGCAAATCCTCATACACACAGATGCGCAATAGCTTCTTTGAAAATGCAAGAAAACGGCTTTTATGATTGCTACTTCCTTATAACTCAAGGTTCACCCGGGTGAAATCATGGAAACATCAAGAATTACTGTAGTGTCTTTTGTGGTTGTTGGCCCTGGACTTGTTTTTGTTGAAGACGTAAGGCGCCCAGTGTTGTACGGAGTTTCCGTCTCATGAGTGTCTCTGCAGGTGTTTTTCTTTTTTACTGACACATTCGGGGTTGAGCTATTAGTGTCATATTGTGACAATGGCGACCTTGTTACCAAATTGGACACAGAGTTGAGTGTTGAAGAGGCCCAGTGACTCCATAAAATCTATCCCCAAAAGGTTATGGTCCGTGTTTGCTACTTAAACGACACCTGACATATTAGTCCCATTTAGAGTGACATTGGCTGTGGAATCGCCAGTAATACGAACACTTTTTCCGGATACACTTCATGCGATATGCGATGTTGGCTCTAATTTAGGCCTGCCTATAGTGTTCCATAGTTTTTTTAAATTAGAGTTATATCCGAGGCAGTGTCAATTTGCAGTCGCGTATCATGGTCATTTAAGGTAACCGAGACATATTTACGTCTCGACTTAGAATTGGGCGCGAAAGTTGCTACTAGACTGTTGGATTGTGAACTTTTGGAGGGCCGCAGCATGTGAGATTTTGGTTTGCGTTAAGATGACTGACAGAACCCATCTTTGTGTCCTTTTTCGTTACATCTTGAACGGACAGTTACGCGTAAAATGCCATCGAGCACAGTTCAAACATGTGGGGCTTGCCAGTCCTCTTGTCCGATGCCGAACTTTCTGTTTAGTCTTGTCGTTGGATCGTGTTGACTCTAATAGCCGTGGAACCGACTAAATATTGAACAATGGAGTACTCATTGTGTGAAAAAATTGTGTCAATACGTCTACTGTTTCTATTAAGTAGTCGCGTGGCAATTTAGGGAAAATACGGTTGGTATATTTTTTGTGTTCGGCACTTCAAGCTTTCGTAGAAAAAGTTTGACATTCCAGTCGTCAGTTTGCAGAAAATTACACACGAAAAAGATCTTCGTAGCGTTTGAACCACGCGTTGAATATTGAATTTGCAGCTTGGGTCGTAGTGGAATTTTCTGATGGAATCTATTCCGCTGTAGATAAACTGGTCTCTTGTGACAGTGTTATGCTGGAAATTTTGTTTGCGAACAATTCCATTAATTTCAACTGTTGCTGAAGATGTAGTTGAATTTGATTGTCCATGATGAAAGAAAAAAATATTTCTTGTTGTGATGTTCTATCTTATCCTCGTCGCCAAATTGTTATAACTTCAGTTACAACGAAATAATCAAGTTGAAGACCAGATATTATTATTTAAATCTTTATTTTTGGTAATACTGACATGTAACCAGCGGATGGGAGAGGATTGGATGAAGTCGTAATTTGAACGTGTTTTTATGTGTCCGCCATTGTTCTTGTTCTCCCAGGCCAAACTCCTCCGTACGGTTATCTCCCTTACTTTATGAGTTTGGGAGGCATTAAAGTTAACAAGTTATCCTTTTCCCCAGTTAACATCACACTGAAAGTTGTTTTAAATTATTAGCAATACATTTATATTACGCATATGACAGTCCCATTGAATCAGTTACAACCATATCACGGGGTTAACTCAAGCATTTTCAGTGAAATTGGCTCACCGGAACTATTTTGGAGCCCTCGATGGCTGAGCTAGTATAAAGTCGCAAGTCATCGTGACCGAGCGTACTGGCCTGATTCAGACTGTTGATCACGCCAGATAATGCGCCATCTCCCAGAAACCGTAACTAATGTCTGCTTAGCATAGTTGCAGTATAAACCATAGGTGGGTACTGTGGGTGTTGAAAAGCACAAATGTGCCTGAGCAAGAGTCTGCAATAGGGATTTATTATTTACTTTCCTAGTAAGCTTCTCTGCCCGGCTAATCATTACTATCAGTCATGCCTGCATTTATTCGTGACCACTGATAACCCCTTTTTTTCTGACGTCCAATGCCTTTTTATAGTAAATCTTTTTCAATGTATTTACATCATACTTATTATAAAACCCAGGTTGTGTGTGTGTGTGTGTGTGTTTGTGTGTGTGTGTGTGTGTGTACGTTTATATATTGGATCGGATTTCCTACATTTTTCAACCGATTTCAACAAAACTTCACAGGACTACGTAAAATTACCTTGCGGTGGTTCTGACAGCACCAAAAATTTTAAAAACACAGTTGTTTTTGCACGAAATCAATTTTAAAACACGATTAAGAGGCATCGCGAGAATGAAATGGGGACAACTCATATCGAGTTATACTTATAAAACCCAGGTTGTTTGTGTGTGTGTGTGTTCGTTTATATATGGGATCGGATTTCCTACATTTTTCAACCGATTTCAACAAAACTTCACTTTTTTTGGCAGGTAGTGTTTCTTATTGTCTTGCACACTTTTTTCTTTATTTTTACATTCAGAATGCTTTAAAAATTCCATTTACAAGACAATTGTTTATAATAAAATTCTATTCAATCGGTAGACTCATAACGATTGAAAACAATGTTTTTGTTTGAGTTTGGGTTTGACCAATTCGTAAAAAAAAAAAAAAAACTAATTAAGACATGCATGTCCGTCAACCTTAAACAATGATCTTTGTCAATTTTAATTTTCAGTCTTTATGATGGTCGATACTTGATCTATCTCTTACTGTTACATCCCCGGGCAACGCCGGGCTCTACTGCTAGTTATATATAATAGTTGTATTTTATCAGTAATGTTTGCATCTATTCTTGACCACAGACAAACCCTTTTTCTGACTTTCAATGCATTTCTATAGTAAAACCATTAGTAATGTATTCACATTATACATATAATAGCTAAATTTTACCCGTAATGCTTATATTAATTCCTGACAGTTGACGAACCCTGTTTTTCTGACTGTCAATGTATTTCTATAGTGAAAAGCATTAGCAATGCATTTAAGTATAGATAGTATAGATATAATAGTTCGATTCTATACTGCTGCCATATATGGGCTGGAACTGTTCAGTCTTCATTTTCCAGTCTCGATAGAGTTCAAAATCATCACAGCGTGATATATTATTTTCTATCCTACAACCCCTTTCTCACAGACGAAAGGTCGCAAGTCTCTCAATGGTCTATTGCTATTTCCATGGAAATGCTCAGACGAACTACATTCATTAGTTCCACTAGTTCTAACCCGCCATGTCAAGCATATTGTAGTGAGCTTCATTTTCATTTTTTTTTTTTTTTTTATGCATTTCATCACTAGCAAGGCGGGAAGCCACTAGCACGCAAGCGGTTATAGAGGATTTGGAGTGAGAGCAGATAGAAGTGATAGAAGAAAGGATGAGGAGAAGGATTGTGGATAGATCAAGGCAACTGGAGATGTCGGTTGGAGATTATAGTTATCAGGGAAACAGGAATAGGGAAGGGAGTTCCACAGGCGAGAGGTGCGAGACATGAAGCTATTGGAGTAGAAGAGGCGGCTACATTTAACAGTTTCAACAGTGAAAGGGTGAGAGCGGAATGCCAGCCTCGTAGGACGCTTGAATTCGCGAGGTCTGGGAACTAGCGAAAACAGCTCATCGGAGCAATTACCATGAAAGTATTTGTAAAAAATACAGAGAGGCGACGGCGCGTCTGTGAGAGAGCCACTGCAGACGAGATGCCAGATCGGGGCCAATTATATTGCATATCCGTGTCTGTGTCTTATCAAGAACCCCGAGGCAAACAGTAGGGGCTACAGACCATATATGGCAGCAATACTCCATGCAAGGGAGAATGGTTGATTTGTAGATTTGAAGGATCGATTCCGGGGAGAAAAATTTCCTGGCGCGACACAAGGAAACTATTGGTGAGATGTAACTTCCAATCGAGCAACTTCTTCCCACAAACTGCTGCTTTGTGGAACCGACTCCCATGAAGTTGCTTCCCCGATCACTACAATCTTAACCTGTTCAAGTCTAGGGTTAACCGTTATTTTTCTCACATATCTTAATAATCTGTACCTCTTACTATGTAACCCTCTACCTACTTTTTGTCCCCCCGGGCCTTGTAGAGGATGAATATCATTGTAAAAAAATTATCAGACCAAGAATGGAGTCTTACTACTATATCCGGGCTGGTATTGCCTAATCTTCACTACCCAGCCTAGATAAAGTTCAAAATCGCTTAAGTTACCTTGTGTGTGATGATATTTTCTCCGCCCGTATTCCACAGACGAAACGTCACTACCCTTCCACTATTATGTCGCTATCCCTATGACAGATGTTCGAACGAGTTATATTTCTTAGTGCCACCAGCCACAACGCATAGACAGTGCCAACTATAAGCACGCATGCGCAGAAGGCAGTGTAACAAACCTAAAGATATGTTTTCTCACTTGTTCTCGTAGAATTTGCCTCGTCACGAGATTTGTAATCATAATTTCACCCTGACGCTCTTTTTAATAAATTCTTCTCGTGATACATTATCTACATTATTCGGACTATTGTCCTCATCTTTGTCGCCATATTTATCACAACGTTTCGGCCGTTGTACGCTCCGACCTTCTTCAGGTGATCGGAATTTTGAACTGAACCCTTTATTTCGCTCACTGGGGTAGAATGTTCTAGCGAAATAAAGGGTTCAGTTCGAAATTCCAACCACCTGAAGAAGGCCGGAGCGTACAACGGCCGAAACGTTGTGATAAATATGGCGACAAAGATGAGGACAATAGTCCGAATAATGTAAATAATGTACATAATACCTCATCTCAGAAATATAGACAGACTCTTCTCGTGATGAAAACGTTTTGCCCAAACAAGTTAGAAATAAAGTTCGCTCATCATCATTAATTTCGTAAAATACATCTATTGGATGCTTTGGTACACATCGTCAGTGATATTTCTAGCCGAGGTTCATTAGAGGTTTCGGGTCTTTCAACATCATACCCCCTCTCTGCGGTGACTCAGACGATACTGATCGAGTATCGACTTGTGTACCTTCCGTTAGCTACAGTTTTTTTTCCATCTTCCCCACCACATACTGCGACTCCTCTTGGCAATTTATAGTCCAACCCCGAATAACTTGCGGTTCACCAGCAATGCACGCTCTTCCATACAAAAAGGAAGCATTGCGGCGCATTTTATTCCTGAGATACGAGAAATGACGTTTTCAGAACAAATCAGTTGACACGATTATCAGCCAATGGCATTTTAACACGTATTTATAATCTGGTTAGTGACCTCAACATGACATCTGCGGCTTAATCTTTCCCTAATCAGTTTATATTTGCTATCCCCCTATCAAAAATTTACCAACACCGAAACAACTATACAAGAGGTTTCTTCTGACTACATCCGGTTTGGATAATAATGTTAACCCCGAGTTCACCACTTCGACACTCAGCCCAACCATCTCTGGTTGAATTTGACACTTTGAGGGCTCCTCGCTATTTTTAATCAGGCTGACTGGACAATTTTTATCTGTCAGCAAAGTGCATTGGCTTTTAGGAAGCTCTTGCATGTCCTCTAAATTAAGTACGGTTCAAAATCGGACTAAACTTGTTACAGTAGGGGGCGGGATTTAATGCTCGTAAAACTAAATTTACGATTAAATGTTATATTTTTTTATTGGTCGTTTGAATTGGTTTCTACGACTAATCAATCTTTTGCAGGGCATTTAAAGTCAGAAAATATTTTAAGATTATAAGATTTTTTAGAGATGGTTTACTAGTACAAGTCCTATTAATAAACCGATAGCTGAGGTGGTGGAGTGTTGTGGAGTGATTTCGCAGTGGAGGCTTGTATTGGTGCTAAGTTGGTCCTAAAATAGGTTCGACGTACAAAACATTAAGAACTTGATATAATAAGCATTACGCAGAGTAATCTAGTTGTGGTCGCTGATACTTTAGTATTCGACTATCTGTCGTCCGACATCGACTCACTGACTGATTGACTGACGATATTCAGTCACCCCCCACGAGGGCGTCATGTGGCACAAGGCCTTTTTAACGTGGGATCTCCGAGCCCATAGGCTCGACCAAAAATATGCCCATTGAATCCGTATAAATGGGTTGAGGGTCGGTTTACCTCCCCGAAAGAGAATCCGCCCTTCGGCGTAGCCTCGTTCGGGTTCCTCCCCGCCCGAAGGCAGAGAGTTCAACCGATCAGCCAGTTTACTGACTGACCGACTCCCTTGTTACTCTTACTACTCCTACTTATTATAGGTGGGAGAGTCTATTAACTATAGAATAGGTGTGTTCCACCATAACAGGGAGAGAGGTGGATTCATGCCTTTCTCAAGGGTATTTGCTCGTAAGTAAATATAACGAACCCAACTGGAATTGGAACTCCGATTTACAATTCCATGCCATTATCCATTACACCACTCGCATATCCAAGCTTACAGCACCTGGTATTCCCAAACGGTCACCCATCTAGGTAATGTCTAGTTTCGACATTGCTTAACTTTGGTGATCAGGCGAGAAAAGATGTTTCAATGTGATATGTCCGTAAGCCTATACAAACTGGAACAATCTATTCAAGCGATTTGAAATAAAGAAATCCTATCTTGTGTTTGCCTTCTCTTTCCCTCTACGCCCGAAAAAAAACCGGGAGCAGCTATCAATCATAAGAACAGCTACTTGATTTGTATTTTTTAAAACAATTATGGCCAAGGACGCATTCCAAAAGCTCGGCAAACTATTGCGAGACAGGAGGATCTCTTTGGTAACAAAGAAAAGAGTACTGAGCTGTTACGTGACATCTGACCTGCTTTAAGGCAGCGAATGTTGGACGGTCTCTTCAAAGATGAAGAAGAGACTCGAGACAACGGAGATGTGGTTCTACAGAAGGATGCTGATGATATCATAGACTGAGTGTGTGAGCAACGATGAGGTCTTGGAGGAGATACAAACAAAGAGGAGGCTTATACTTAACATCAGGAAGAGGCAGCTGAAGTTTTTTGGACATGTAATGAGAAAGGAAGACCTGGAGAATCTGATACTCACAGGTCGAATAGAGGGAAAGAGAGAAAGGGGAAAGCAACGCATGACATACCTAGCGGGCTTGAGCAAGTGGATGACAGAACGTGGTCTGGGGGATATAGCAGAGGGACGAAACATTTTGAGCGCTACAAGGAATAGAGGGAACTGAATGGATTCGACTGGAATTCGAACTCAGCTCTCCGATTCCTCAATCCGAGCCGCTATCCATTACTCACTGGAGCAACTTTATATTAGTTTAATTTATAAAATGTTCGGATCAGTATAGTGGCACTTCTAATAAAATTCAAGCTATGAATTCGAACTGGGCTCTCTGATTCCTCAATCCGAGCCGCTATCTTAAATCCATAAGGTTAAGGTACCACAGCGATTTCATACAAATAATTACCATGAAAATATTTATAGAAAAAGTACAGTGAAGTTACATTACGGCGGTGGAAAAGCGACTAAAACCGAGATGCCAGACCAGGACCAATAATATTGTTGATTCTTCTTTGAATATTATTAATAATCTCTAAATATATAGCAGGAAGACCGGACCATAAGTGGGAGCAATATTCAAAGCAAGGACGTATGGTAGTCTTATAGATATGTAAGATAGATTCTGGAAAGAAAATTGTCTTGCACGACACAGCGAAACAACTTAAAAAAGTCTAACTAGCAGCCTAACTAGCAATTAATTCAATATAATCTTTCCACTTCATGTCAGCAGAGAATGTTAACCCGAGGAGGCGCAACGAATCACTCTCTTGGTGGTTAGCATCAGTCATGCTGATGGGAGTTAGAAAGGGGTCTCTCAGATGATTAACAAAGAGAAGTTTCGTTTTGGTGGCGTTAAAATTAACAAGCCACCCCTTGCCCCAGCAGATTGACGGTCATTTTTGTGATCAGCTGTCGATTTGATCTTCTAGAACTGGATAGCAGTTTCGCTTTTTGTAGATTCATTTACAGTCTGTACCAGAAATCAACAATTCAGAAGTTTAACATAATAGTTCCATAGCAGAAGAGTAGTAATTCTGGTAATTAGGATATCGGACTGCAATCAAAAGAGCCAAGGCTGCTTCGAGGAAAAGAAAGTCCCGCGCAAATGAAAATCCAGATCAAACGGCTGCCACGAGAACTTCCAATGCTGAGAATATGCAAAGACTTACGGACTCTCAAACAAGTCGAAGGCCTAATCAAGAGCTCTCCGCAGGAGCTAGCTTAAATGCCGCTCGATAGGGCGGCTTTTAAGCTAGTTTGAAATATTCGTTAACTTTCCTTTTCAGAGTTGATGAGGAGGCATGCCACGCATATCTACAATTTTTAGCATGTTTTCTTTCTGTAAAATAAAACCTTCATTTACATTCTTCTAGCTTCTACTTAGCTCTTTTTATTTATTTACTTATTTTTAATCATTTCACCCCAAGTAAGCGATAATTCCACAATCATAAACATGATTGGGAGGGCAAATCGATTCACTAAGAACAGTGCAAGTGGCTGTATTCTGACCATACGGACCAATAGAAAATGCACAAACCAGTAACCGTCCTAGAGAAGGAAACGTTAAAAAAATTATCTGGGACTCTGAGGTTTCTAACGGATAATTCAATCTAGACCAGAAGGCATGATCTATTAATTGTAAAGAAGAAAACAAGTCTTTTTTTCCTTTTCGTTTTTAATCAATTCACCTCAAGCAAGGCGATAATGCCATTAAGACGCAAGAGGCTACTAGGAGTGAAAGAGAAGGAGTAAACTTTCTAATAAACTGGAAACCCAGTCCTGAACGGGAAACCTTTACTCTTGTTCAGTAGACTGGGAAGGATATTTGATTTATTTATTTTAATGTTTTGGTAATTATCTGTACCTACGGCAGTTGCTACTAAGGCCGCCCACGTATTTTCAGTAAAACCTACATTACAGTGTTTTAAATATTGAGAATTCTGATTTGAACTCAGATTTTGTGGGTAAGAAGTCGTGAGAAGAACCCCCTCCCCATTCAAACAGTAAGTTTTTCATAATTGTGGTACAACATTTTAAAGGTTGCTTTGATTAATGGAAACATATTTGATCTTACATTATTTTTTTTCTCATGAAAGCCTTTTTGGTTGACGCTTAACAGGAAAATGTCAAAATAAATTGAAAAAGAACAAAAGCCATACGTGGAATAACAAATACGAAAGACGTAAATAACGAATTGTAAGCAACTAATCTTTGGACGAACATTAAAGAAAGAAAGAAAGAAAGAAAGAAAGAAAGAAAGAAAGAACGGAGAATTTTAAGAGCCAATATCTTACATAAGTTCCAATGAAAAAAAAATCAAATGGGAGAAAGAAAAGGCAAAAACGATAGCTGCGAAAAAGGGAATAAAGAAGAAAGGTCTAAAGAAAGAAAGGTCTAAAGAAAGAAAGGTCTAAAGAAAGAAAGGTCTAAAGAAAGAAAGAAAGAAAGAAAGAAAGAAAAGATCGAGAAAGAGTAAAAAGGAAAATTCAAATGAAGTGAGATCAAGAGAAGAAAAGAAAAACATGATGGCAAAGAAAGAAAGAAAGGTCTAAAGAAAGAAAGAAAGAAAGGTCTAAAGAAAGAAAGAAAGAAAGAAAGAAAGAAAGAAAAGATCGAGAGTAAAAAGGAAAGTTCAAATGAAGTGAGATCAAGTGAGGAAAAGAAAAACATGATGGCAAAGAAAGAAAGAAAGAAAGAAAGAAAGAAAGAAAGAAAGAAAGTAAAGCCTTACGCCATAAATAATATGAACAGAAGTAAAGGCAAAAGCCGGAAGAGAGTTCCACAAGTGAGAACTGTAATAGAAGAAACTGTTAGCATAGAACTTACGGTTACGTCTATCTTTTCAAGGTAAGTTAATCAAGTTAATTACCATAACCATATTTATAGAAAAGTTAAGGGAAGCGGCGTTACGGTGGTGGGAAAGTGACTGAAACCGAAATGTAATGTCAGGACCAATAACATTGCAGATTCTTCTTTATATCTTATCAAGAATCTCTAAATGCATAACAGAAGCACCAAACCAGATGTGACTGAAATATTCAAAGCAAGAATGAATGATATATATTTATAAGTCTATCATTCATATATTTATAGGATAGATTCTGTCGAAAAAAATGTCTAGCACATTCCAGTGAACCAACGAATAATAGACTTATAAATGTGTAATATAGATTCTAGAGAGAAAAATTGTCTTGATACGACACAGTGAACCAACTTTCCGAGCAGCAGACCTTGCAATACAGACATGATTATTAAATAAATGCTGTCCTGTGGTCAAGTCAGCAACTGTCTAAATCATTTGAGCATATGACCGAGTCTCTGAGACGTTCAAAGGAATAATACAGTTCCATATCTGCCCGTCGAACTTGTTGGTAAAAGCTACTTCATCTTGTCTTCCATTCTGTGAGTAGTGCAACCTACGTACCGGGATATACATGTGCACAAACATTGTACATCCATTTACACATATTCACACATGCACGTATACACGTAAGCACACATTAGAAGCGCTTGATGTATGGAGATAGAAGTGATTATTAAGCTAGTCTGGTGTAGTAAGTTCGATCCACACATGATGCTCTAGATTTAATAAATATCTAAAGTGTCAATAAATAAGAGACAGCGAGTAAAGTGTGGCTCCTAGATTTTCCTTAACATGCATTTTTTTTCGAATTTTGTCTTTTTTAAATAAAAATATGTAAATCAGCTTCTTTTTTTTCGAATTTTGTCTTTTTTTAAATAAAAATATATAAATCAGCTTCTTTTTCTTCGGATTTTGTCTTTTTTTAAATAAAAATATATAAATCAGCATCTTTTTCTTCGGATTTTGTCTTTTTTAAATAAAAATATATAAATCAGCTTCTTTTTCTTCGAATTTTGTCTTTTTTAAATAAAAATATATAAATCAGCATCTTTTTCTTCGAATTTTGTCTTTTTTAAATAAAAATATATAAATCAGCATCTTTTTCTTCGGATTTTGTCTTTTTTTAAATAAAAATATATAAATCAGCTTCTTTTTTTTCGAATTTTGTCTTTTTTAAAAAAATATATATAAATCAGCTTCTTTTTCTACGAATTTTGTCTTTTTTAAAATAAAAATATATAAATCAGCTTCTTTTTCCACGAATTTTGTCTTTTTTTAAATAAAAATATATAAATCAGCTTCTTTTTCTACAAATTTTGTCTCTTTTTAAATAAAAATATATAAATCAGCTTCTTTTTTTTCGAATTTTGTCTTTTTTTTAAATAAAAATATATAAATCAGCTTCTTTTTCTTCGGAGTTTGTCTTTTTTTATATAGAAACATATAAATCAGCTACTTTTTCGTCGGATTTTGTCTTTATTATATAGAAATATGTAAGTCAGTTTCTTCTTCATCGGATTTTGCTTTTTATGCAGAAATATATAAATCAACTACTTTTTCGTCGGTGTTGGTCTTTTTAAATAGAAATGTATAAATTAGGTACTTTTTCGTCTTTTTAAATAGAAATATATAAATCAGCTACATTTTTGTCGTATTTTTTCTTTTAAAAATAGAAATATATATATCAACGACTTTTTCATCGGATTTTGTCTTTTTTATATAGAAATATATAAATTAGCTTTTTTTCCATCGGATTCTGTTTTTTATATAGAAATATATAAATCAGCTACATTTTCGTCGGTTTGTGCCTTTTTATGTAGAAATCAGCTGCTTTTTTCGGATTTTGCCCCTTTTTTCGAAATATATAAATCAGCTACCTTTTCCTCAGATTTTTGTTTATTTATAAAGAAAAATATAAATCAGTTACTTCTTCAGATTCTGACATTTTTTACATAAAAATAAATAAATCTGTTACTTTTTCTTCGGATTTTGTCTTTTTTTATATAAAAATATCTAAAGCTGCCATTCTGTCGTCGTTGTCTGGGTGTGTTTCTGTCTAGACACATTCCAGGGATATCTATAATTTATCTTTGCTGTGACAGGGGCGTTTGTGAAGCAATATGTCCTATCACTGTCATATTTTATGTTAATATTTTTACATGCACTCGTAGGTGTAATATTATTCTGAAAATCTTTTAGCTGGTTAATTTTGATTAACTGCATGTCAACCTCTATAGGTTATTTGATGCCGAAATCTAAATTTTATGCTTTCAACTACATATATTTTGTACATAATTTTATACTTTCAGGGTAAACGTAGTTTTTTTTAGATATATATTTTGTAGATCATAAAATGTATTCTTGGTAATTTTACTATAAAAATGTACTTTTATATTTTTTGTTGTAATGTAATGCCCCACATTCCCAATCGCCTATGTGAAGTGACTATATCAGTAAATATATATAGCGAGCACAGGATATACCTCGGAGCCTGCTTCGGCAATTAATTGGAGATTCGTCTCCAGCTGTGCTAGTCGAACGCTCTGCCTTCGGGCAGAGAGGAACCCAGACGAGGCTATGCTAAAGGGTAGAATCTCGTCTGGGGTGGTAGACATCTACTCGACCCCGTTTTTTACGAGGTCTACGGGGAATTTTTGTCCGAGCCTACAAGCTCGGATACCCCACGTTAAATTCGACCTTGTGCCACATCTGACCGTGTGGGTCGGTTGGCAAATATCCTTGCTTCAGCAATTAGTTGGAATTTCGTTTCCAGCTAAGCTAGTCGAACTCTCTGCCTTCGGAAGACGTGTACAACAACGTCATTGCATAATATGATGCATCAATAATTATTAAAGCTTACTAGTATTTCTTCCATTTTAATTTTAGTTGTATTCATATTTTCTTTGTAACTATTAAGACCATCACACTATGGCTATTTTTTATGTACATTGTTCGGACTGTTGTCCTCATCTTTATTGCCATATTCATAATAGCTGGCCGCTAGCCAATCCCTATTGTAGACGCTCGCTCAGGCACATTTGTGTTTTGCTCACTTGTGGTTTATACTGCAACTATGCTGAGCAGAGCTTAGTTATAGTTTCTGGGAGAGAGCGTTATTAACAATTTGTACAAGCCCTCGGCCACGATGACTTGTGGCTTTGTGCTAGCACAGCTATCGACGGCCCTCAAGAGTTCCGTCTACCCAATTTCATAGGGGTCAACTCGTGGTGTGGTCTTCAGGCACTTTCCAAAGGTGCCGCCGATAACATAAGGAAGTGACAAATATAAAGAAAGAACAGTAAGATATATAATCCGGTGTTCTTATAGATATTTTTATTTTTACAAAATAGTGCTCAATGTAAATTTACAGAGCGTTAACATTATAAATTAATTGATTTAAAATATGTTTTTTTTTCGCTACACAGTTCTAACCATGTTTCAAAAATGGAAGCTAAAAGCTTCGAATTTAATTTTGTAATTAAATTAAAGACATTAGTTTCATTTCATCCTCAAGCGAATTTTGGAGTAACTTTTCGAATTAGTGGGTTTTAGGCACAGCAAAAAAAAAAAAAGAAACAGCAAAAAAAAAAAAAAATAAAATAAAATAAAATAAAATAAAAAAACAGTAATTCTAAAAGTTAACTCCAAAATTCGGTTGAGGATGAAATGGAACTAATGTCTTTAATTTAATTACAAAATTAAATTCGAAGCTTTTAGCTTCCATTTTTTAACTCGGTATGTGAGTCCACATAAATAAATGTAAAGGAACGACAAGAACCAATATATATGTCCAAACAAATTATAATGTATTAACAAGAAACATATACAAGTGATAAAGACAATGATGTGTGTAACAAATGAAGTGAAAATCGTTTGGGTTCAAAGTATATGAAGTACGTGTATGTGCGTACGTACGTGTGTTGTGTATGCGTGGTTTGTTCATGCGTTTCTCAAAGAGAAGCGCATTCCCCTTCGAGAGATTTACACGCTGACGAGTAAGCGGATAAGAAGGGAGTGAGAAAAAATAGCTCAGAGTATTTATAGTCCGGAGAGCGTATTCCCGATTAGGACAACAGTCCGAACAATGTAAATAACGTAAACAATTACAATGCCTCATCTCAAAAATATAAACAGATATTTTTTTAAATCTTTTCACCCAAGCAAAATGACAATGCCACTGGATTACAGGGAGTGAAAGAGAATGAGATGACTTTAGTGAGCATAAAAGTGAGGATGGCGATTGACCTTGGACTGAAATATTTGAAGATTTTAGATGACAAGGTAGAAAGAAATCGGAAGAGAGTTCTACAGGCGAGAAGTGCGAGAAAAGAAACTGTTACAATATGGCATACGTTTGTATCTAGCTGGTGTAATGGAATGTCCCACACTCCCTATCGCCTATGTGGACTGACTATAACAGTAACTATATATAGTGAGCACAGCATATACCTGGGAGCTTGCTTCGGAAATTAGTTGGAGATTCGTCTCCAGCTGTGCTAGTCGAACTCTCTGCCTTCGGGCTGAGAAGAACCCAGACGAGGCTTTGCCGAAGGGCAGAGTATCGTCGGGGGGTAGACAGCTATCCGACCCCGTCTATACGGGGTATACAGGGAATTTTTGCCCGAACATACGGGCTCGGTTTTCACCCCGCAATAAAAACGCCCTTGTGCCTCGCCGGGAAGTAAGGTAAATATCCTTGCTTCGGCAATTAGTTGGAGATTCGTCTCCAGCTGTGCTCGTCGAACACTCTGCCTTCTGACAGAGAGGAACCCAGACGACGCTGTGCCGAAAGGCAAAGTTTCGTCTGGGGTGGTAGACAGCTACCCGACCCCGTGTATACGGGGCCCACGGGGAATTTGTGCCCGGGCCTACGGGTCCGGTTTTTCCCCGCATTAAAAAAGGCTTTGTGCCACATCCTGCATTGCGGGGAGGTAAGGTAAATAAACTTGCTTCAGGAATTAGTCTCGAGTTGGAGATTCGTCTCCAACTGTCTCAAACTCTCTGCTCCGGGCAGAGAGGATCCGCAGACAAAGTTATGTTGAAGGGCAGAGTCTCGTCTTGGAAAACAGCTATCCGACCCCGTTTTATACGGTGAATTTTTGGCTGAGCCTACGGGCTCAGTTACCCCACATTAAATTCGGCCTTGTGCCACATCTGACCGCGTGGGGTGGTTGGTAGATATCCTTGCTTCGGGAATTACTAGCCTGCACCCGATTCCCTGTCTTTTAATAGTGTATTCTCTTTTACAATAAACCTCTCTTCATTCATCTACGCGCGTGTTGCTGTTCCTTCACTCGAGTACCGCGTTTATCTGTTTGTAAGCTCTTTAAGGACACAACACTAGCTATTTCAACAGTCAAGCGATGAGTCCTAGTTGTCAGTATTGTAGTACGCTTAAATTGATGTAGCGGTGGCATCAGGGAAAAAAGCTCATCAGAACAGTTGCTATAAAAAATATTTGTAAAAAAGCCAGAGGGGAACCACATCACGTCAGTGAGAACATGACTGAAGTCTAGATGTCAAATCAGGATCGATTACATTGCAGACCCTTCTTGTTAAAAATCTTGTGATATACAGCAGAAGCACTAGACCCAATATGGAAGCAGTATTCAATGCACAGATGAATGGTAGATTTGTAAATGTGCAAGATGGATTATGACGTAAATAGAATAAAATTGTCTTACACGACACAGTGAACTAACTTTCCTAGCAGAAGACAAACCAATTGATTCGATATATAAGTAAACAGGTAAGAATATTATCTTCAATTTTTATCATGGAAGATGTTCAACCATAATTAATTTTTAAATAGCATTTCTTTTCTTTTAATTATATCCACGAGTAATTTTAGTATTATTTTCTAGAATTTTTATTATTAATTGGAGCATTATCAAGCATCATTACTTTTTTGACGTCTTTCTTTCATCTTAATTTTAGCTGTTTTATTTACCATGGTAGTATTAGTAATATTATTTTCAATATTTAAATGAAGTATTATCAACTATTATCATTTTTGTAAAATAATTCATCATTTATTTTTTTACTCTATTACTATTAATATTGATAATAAAGGGTGTTCCAATAACTTGAACCGATTTTAAACGTGAATTAAATTTAAGCGTTTAATGATTTTTTTTTTTTTTCAGATTTAACAACTTAAGTCTTTGGTAATTTCAACCATGGAAAGATTAACAATCAAACAACATATTAAAGTTTCAAGAGTGCAATTGGAAATATTGTTCGTAAATTCAAACAAACTGGGTCGGTGGCAGATATGAAAATACCATTGCGTGCTCGTTTACGCAGTTCAGCTGAAAACATTGCTGCAGTGCACAAGAATGTGGCCGAAAATCCAGACACCTTTATTCGCCATCGAGAGCAGGAATTGAACCTCTCCACAACAACGTTACATCGTTACCAACTGCACTCTCGGTTGGTCGATTATGTTGACCAAAAAAAAATCGCGATGTGCGCGAAATGCATTTCTGTTTGAACGTTCATCTTCGTAATAGGCTTCGATAACTTTAACACGTTGTTTGATTGTTAATCTTTCTATGGTTGAAATTACCAAAGTTGTTAAATCTGAAAGAAAAAGAAAAAAAATCATTAAACGCTTAAAGTTAAATTCACACTTAAAATCGGTCCAAGTTATTGGAACACCCTTTTTATTATTATTATTATTATTATTATTATTATTATTATTATTATTTTCTTTGATTTCTGGTGTTTACACATTTCTTTCCGGGTCCCGCTCAGGGACCTAAGGTTAGAAATGGCATCATGACACTTTCCACCGACAAAAAAAAAAAAAAAAATTACATAGATAAAGCCCTTCGTAAAGTGTGGGCTGTACTTGTCAGAACAATTTTTTTGTATCTCCTTGAGGCATGGATTTCCAGGAATCCCAACAATTAGTCTAGTGCGATCTTTTCCAACCAGTCCTAGGGCTCCAACTACAACAGGGATTGTTGATGTTCCCATATGCCACATTTTCGAGATTTCTCTTTCAAGGTCCTTGTATTTTGACAACTTTTTGAATATCTTCAAAGATACATTGCAGTCAGCAGGGACTTCCATATCAATAAGAAGGCATTTTATTATTATTATTTATTTATTTATTTATTTACTGTTTTATGTTCTTTTGCTTTTCATCGCAACTATTCAGGCTGTCTGTCTACACCAGTTAATAGCGCAGGTCGTAAATAACGAATAGTCTAGGTTTAATAAAAAGTTAAAAGCTGAGAAAAGTTACACAGAAAAACGCTATTCCATGTAAAAGTCTCTTAATCTTTTTATTTTATTTTTATTTATTTACTTTTTTTCATTGAAAGTGCAACATTTTACGACCTACATCTACTCTGTCAGACTCATTATCAGATACGTTGGCTTCCCCCCACCTCTTCATTTGTCCTTGCAAACGACACTGATGAGATGTTATTCAAACTGATTAAACAGCATCGGTAAATACAGCAAAACCAACGGAAGGCAACTAAAAGAATGCAAATTTATTTGATCTCCCCATTTTAGAGGTCGTCTGAGGTCACACTATATTTAGTGGTCTGAACTTGACTTCTCAATACCCGTGTTGTTTTAAATTTTTTGCCGTGATGTGAATAAAAATGCACTATTTTTTAATGCCACAGATAATACGAAAAGGCGTTTGATAAAGTATGTCTTAAGTTAGAAATGTTATGTAAGCTTTTATATATTTAAAAACGATATTAGAATAATCCAGAATATACTGGCATCAAACCGCCTGTATACGCATAGAAAATGAATTCATTAAATATAAAAAAACAGAATGGGGTGTAAGACAAGGATGTGACTTCTCACAGGACGTATACAACCTTTGCAGTGAAGCAACAGGTTTCATTTTTGGCAACCACAATCTTAACAATAGATATGCAGATGACACAGTGTTGATATCAAACAGGGAAAAGAAAATACAGTAATCCCAACAGAATGTAGGAAAGGAAAGTGAACCCCCCGCCAAAAAAAAAAAACTAAATATTAATTGTGAGAAGACAGATGCATGGTTGTTAGCAAAAGGGATGATCCTAACATGTTAATTCCAAATTGGAGATGCCAAAATGAAACAAAGGCAACAGTTTAAATATCTGGGAAGTGTTTTAACAGCAGACGGAAAGTGCGACACTGAAATCCGAAGGCACATTGAGATAGTGAAAGATACCTTCCAAAAAGCTAAGCAAAGTATTAAGAAACTGGAAAATTTCGCAAGAATCAAATAAAAGGATATTGGATTATGATGTAATGAATATGCATACACCTGGGTTCCCCCTTACAGCAATATGATTGGCTGGTGTCAGCCATAAATACAGACTGATGTGGCGGTACAGGACGACGTCTATTGTCGACGCCTATTGGCTACGCCTATAGTCTTCGCCTATTGCCTACGCCTATTGCCTACCACTACAACTAGGACCAGTCCATTACGGCTACCTGCTAGATTGTCCTACCCGGTTATAGTAGCAAAATCATTTTGTTACTTCGAACAAATATATCCCTTTTCGGGACATATCAGATTATTATAATATCAGTCCTCCTATATGGCAGCGAATTCTGGACAGTCTCTTCACAGACGAAGAAGACACCTGAAGACACAGAAATGTGGTTCTACAGAAGGATGTTGAGAATACTATGAACTGAACATGTGAGGAACGACGAAATTTTAGAAAAAAAATGAAACAAGAAGGTCACTTATGCTTAGCATCAGAAAGAGTTGAAATTTCTAGGGAAGGTAAAGAGGAAAGAAGGCTTGGAAAATTTAATACTCAAATGATAGCTTGAAAACAAGAGGGACAGAGGAAAACAACGTATAACCTACCTGACGACCTTGAGTAAATAGATGTCAGAACAGGGTTTAGGAGAGATAACAAAAAAATTATTAAAAGCTGCAAAAAATAGGAAATTTTGGAGAACCATGATCGCCAACGTCCTAAAGGGACATGACACATAAAAGAAGACCCTTCTCAAGCTACGACATTTGCTAGAATCGAAAAATATTGATTCTTTAACGATTTAGAAAAGTTTCTGTTCATAATATTAATAGATTGTGATGTAGGAGTGCTGGTTATGTTTAGGCAGAAAACACGTGTTTCCTGCTATATTTTTTCACACAACAATTGCGGACTCGAATGTGAGTCCGGTTAATAAAAGATTAACGTAACAACAAAAGTATATATATATATATATATATATATATATATATATATATAAACAAAAGACAATGTATATATTAACAAATTGTATACATAGACAATAACAGAAGATTGTTGCGAGTAACAAAAACACTGACTATAAAAGAGGAAAAAAAGTTAAACTAGAGAATGTGTTTGTACGTATGAAGTTCTGTAGAAGTCCTAGAGAAAAGTAAATGAAAGTGAAGTGAAAGGTGCGTGCGTGCGTGTATGCGTTCCCCTGGTGGGGGACGCTTTTCTCCACGTGTGACTACATCATCTTATTGTCTCTGAGAAAAATAGGGAAGAGAGGATGACAGAGATAAATGGTTATTTAAGGGAAACGCACGGACGTAGTTGTGTACATCTGTGACAAGCGAAAGTCGAGTCGATAATGACTAGCAGTCTGGTATATTTGTGTTTGTTTTAAAATTTGTTTTGAGTGGAGTATAGCATGTGTGACTTAGCTAGACGAAAATTGGCGTGTAGTTAGAGATATATGTTTTCTAATAATTGTATAAATTTAGCTTTAATTTATTTCTATGCGTAAAGTGTGTGTTTTTGGTACAAATGTAAAATCAATCGCTGAGATTTTACAAATTTATTGAACTAGTTATTATTTAGGTGTCAAGTTTGAAACTGCGCTTACATAATTGATATCTGCAGTTTTTAAATCTTTTGGATTTATAAGCCTTACAGCTATATCATGTTGAAACACTGGTTCTCGTACGATCACTGAAGTTAAGCAGCGTCGAGCCTGGTTCATATCTAAATGGGTGATCGCTTGTGTATAGCGGCTATATATCACGTTGAAACCCCGGTTCTCGTACGAGCGCCGGAGTTAAGTAAAACGAGGAAGTCCCCCTTTTTTTTTACATCACGTACCTTGGCTGGAATCTGACGTCAGCGTGTGACTCCGTTTAACCTGAATACCTTTCCCTACTAGCAGTGGAAGAAAAATCCGACTTCGACTTGTGAATTCTCGTTGTAATGTAGTAGATCTACGCGTCTGTCTGTGTTTGTAGACTATGGATATCCTGAGATACTTTTTACATCCGTTGTAGCGTCTGTTTGACAGAGCTGCGAATGTTATCATTTCTGTTTAGTGGTTTGTGATCAAGCGCGGCCTGCTCTGAGCGTTCGTTTTTTCTACAGTGCTAGTGTTAACAAAAAATCGTCTTATGACCTACTTTGGATTGTTTGATTAAAAGCGTTTTACGAACATTTCTATAGTTTTAGTATCACATTATTATCGCATTAAATGTTTCAAATAAAACTTTCCGTGGGTTCTCATACACCTCTAAGGTCGAATTTCTCTTTCAATTAATTCATCTTCGACCAACGCAAAGGTTGGACGACTTCCAAAAACAGGTCTAAAACTTCATTTGTAAGTGTTTAATCATCAATCAAGTTTGTCTCCAAGTCCGTTATTACTGGATACCTTTCTGACTAAAAACTAAGCTTAGTAAATAATTTAGTATGTTAGTTTCATAAACCATTACTGCTGTAGTGTGTGCTAGGACCGTGTAAACGGGACTCATCTTTTCTTCCAGAATGCATTAAAGAAAAATATCAGGAATTGTTACCACGACAGGCCATCTTAATTTCCGCCAGCCACATGGGGTCTCTCTCTCTCTCTCACACACACACACACACACACACACTTGTAAAATTACTCCACGTGTTGAAATTTACTACTTTTGAAGACCTTACTAGGCCAAGACTGTACTAAAGAGGAAAGCTCATCAGAACAATTACCATAAAAGTATTTATAGAAAAGGTACAGGGAAGCTACATTATGGAGATGGCAAAGTGACTGAAGCTGAGATGCTAAGTCAGGACTAGTGTCATTGATGATTCTTCTTTGGATTTTAACAATAATCTCTTAATATATAATAGGAGCGCCAGACCATATGTGGCAGAGATATTCTAAGCATGGACGAATGATAGACATAATAAAATATGTAAGTAGATTCTGGCGAGAAAAATTGTCTAGCACGGTACAGTGAACCAACGTTCCTAGCAGGAGACCTAGCAATTAATTCTGTAATCTTTCCAGTTTATGTCAGCCGAGAACGTTAGCCCGAAAAGGCGCAACTAGCCACTTTCCTGGGGGTTAGCATCAGCCATTCTGATGGAAGACAAAAAGTGTCCTATCAGATGGTTAATACACAGCAATTTTGTTTTGGAGGCGTTTAAAATTAAAAAGTCATCCTTTGCCCCAGTTAACAACAGAGTGTAAATCATTTTTTAGATCAGCTGCCAGTCTGGCCTCATCGAATCGATCAAACTTACTGTTGAGACAGGAAATATATGAAATCTTTTTTCGATTTTCTTGTAAAATAAAACGGGAATTCAGACGAATAACACTGCGTCCATGTTCAGAATATACAAGTACGGTTTTTAGTGAATTCGGGAATGTCCTCGTTAGGTCCTCTGGAGACTCGGTTTGTCAGGTCCATATTTTCTTCTTTTGGATGACGAAGAAAATGAAATGTGATTATGAGGCGTACACTCAAGTGTCGAGGAATTTGAGTGGGCTAAAGTCTTCATGACCCGGAGGAGGGGAGTGGAATGGGTCTGCTTTGTTGTGAGAACTGTTGATGCAATTGTAGGCTGTTTTCGCTTTCGTTCAAATTGCATTCTAAAAAAAGAGTGTCCGATTTCTGACATATTTCCCTTATATTCTTTGCTAAAGATGATTTAAGACGACCATGAAACCACGCACACACACGCGCGCGATACATATATTAAGCAATTAATTTTTTTTCTGTCCGACATTATTACTTATGACTATAAACGTCATATTTAGTGAGTATACATATTCGTATAAACATTCCCGACTTTTTAAACAGTGAAATTTAACTCAAAGACACGTATACACAAATTATAACGTTTTTTTAATTTCTTATTTATTTTAATCAATTCACGCCATATCTGTCTATATCTCTGAGATGAGGTATTATGATTACTTACATTATTTACATTATTCGGACTGTTATCCTCATCTTCATTACCATATTCACGTTTCAAGAACACATGACCCAGTGGATAAAGACGTTGGTTAGATCCAGTAACCAGACCCAAAGATTTGTGAGTTCAATACCAGGCCACAGCAGTGGTGAACCAAACTTGGAGAGTTGAGTTAAAGGGAAATAACTGAGACATCCAGGAGAGGTGTAGCACGTGGAACTAGAACAATCTACCCCGGTGGACGAAATAAAGGGTTCGGTTCGAAATTCCAATCACCTGAAGAAGGCCGGAGTGTACAAAACGTTGTGAATATGGCAATGAAGATGAGGATAACAGTTCGTATAAGGTAAATAATGTAAGCAATTCACTCCATGCAAGGCTATAATGCCACTAAAATGCAAAGGGGGCTACTGGGAATGAAGGAGAATGAAAAAGACTTTAGAAAGAACCAGAAACGCAATCAAAACAAGAATCACGGTATAAACTTCTACTACCGTTCAAAAGTCCGGTATGAATCTGACGATAGACGAACCTATCTACTCCTATTGAGGAAAAATAAATATATCAATAATAAATAACATTTCATAGTTTAGTCAGAAATGTTAGAAGTATAGAGTTTAAGTAGACTTTAGAAGAAACCAGAAAACTAATCCTAAACAGGAAACAAAGGATAAACCTCTACTCCTGCTCAAAAGACCGGAAGGGAGTCTGAATCACACGATAGGCGAATAATCTACTATTTGTAGAAATAAGAAATAATACTTTGTTTACTTTTTCATACAAGTCCTTTGTTTACCTTCCGACACAAGGTTTTATAGCAATGGTTCAATATCTTTTCTTCTTGGATCCTCTTTTTCAGTTTGTATAGATACAAAGATTGAGATAAGTCACAGGGGTCACATGACAGACCGCTTAGTGACAGTCACTATACAGTGACGAAAACGGTAGTGAAATCCATTATTTTACACCAGCTAAACTGAAAGGTTACTGTCTTTAATCACTCCACCTCCCAACATGGCCCTGGCAGAGGTTAAATCTGCCTCCCCAGTAGCATACATTTCCATAGTACCGTTTCTTTTTGGGAATATATCTTTACCAGATATAAGAAGAAACTCCAGATCGCAGTCCTCAACTTGGGAAAAACAAAGACTCGCTGTTTCCTGTTTGTAGAATATGTCCTCGCCTGGGACAAAGATGAATCCGACCCATTTGAATCTGGAGTCCTAAAAATGGGTTCTCCAGACACAGGAGTATCTCCATGTTATATGCCAGACCCTTCTTTTTTGTTTCTCCTTGCACTCTGCTTTGGTGTGTAGATATATGTGACTAGCAGTAGATCCCGGCGTTGCCCGGGGATATAACAGTAAGAGATAGATCAAGTATCCACCATCATAAAGAAAATAAAATTGACAAAGATTATTGTTTAAGGTTGACGAACACACATGTCTTAATTAGTTTTTATTTTTTTATTTTTTACGAATTGGTCAAACCCAAACTCAAACAAAAACATTGTTATGAGTCTCCCGATTGAATTTTATTATAAATAATTGTCTTGTAAATGGAATTTTTAAAGCATTCTAAATGTAAAAATAAAGAAAAAGTGTGCAAGACAATAAGAAACACTACATGCCAAAAAAAAAAAAAGTGAAGTTTTGTTGAAATCGGTTGAAAAATGTAGGTAGCCTTTCTGTAATCTTTTACTTTTACAATTTATGATTTTTACTCATTGAATACAGTAATAAAAATTGCATATTTTGCTTGTGGTGATTCATAATTACAATTCTGATTTGAATATATTTCCACTCGTTGTTTCTAATACAAAAAATATTAACTTTATTTGTGTTTATTAATTATGATCTAACAAATCTTATTCATTTAGTAGCCTTTCTGTAATAATAATCTTTTACAATTTATGATTTTTACTTATTGAATACAGTAAAAAAATTGGACACCATGTGTATTTAAAGTAGTTTCCCGTTCCGGTTATTGTTTTTAGTTAGGACTTGTGTATGTTTAGATTTCATTATCTTTCCCTAAAGATAAATAATTTATTCCGATGTTTGTATTCGTACAATCAGTAGAGATTGTTAGATTATTGTTTAAGGTTGACGGACACGCATGTCTTAATTAGTTTTTATTTTTTTTATTTTTTACGAATTGGTCAAATCCAAACTCAAACAAAAACATTGTTTTCAATCGTTATGAGTCTCACAATTGAATAGAATTTTATTATAAATAATTGTCTTGTAAATGGAATTTTTAAAGCATTCTGAATGTTAAAAATAAAGAAAAAAGTGCGCAAGAGAATAAGAAACACTACCTGCCAAAAAAAAAAAAAGTGAAGTTTTGTTCTATCGGCTGAAAAATATAGAAAATCCGATGTGAGTTGTCCCCCTTCCATTTTCACGATGTCTCTTAATCGTGTTTTCAATTTGATTTTGTGCAAAAACAATTATATTTTCCCATTTTTGGCGCTGTTAGAACCACCACAAGGTAATTTTATGTAGTCCTGTGAAGTTTTGTTGAAATCGGTTGAAAAATGTAGGAAATCCGATCCAATATATAAACGTTACAGACACACACACACAATCTGCGTTTTATAATAAGTAAGATATATTATTCTCCGCGTGGGACATGTGAATACATGTATATATATATAGTTTTGTGTATGTCTTACTAGTATAAAAGTCTCTCTGAGAACAAAGCATGTTCATCATTCTTTTTCCTTTCAGTCATTCCGTTCCATTCGTGACCTATGGTGTTATTATGACACGGATATAATAATGCCCATAATGGGGGAAATACAAATGGCAAAACAAATCTTTCTATCATAGTTCTCTCCCGTTACAAGATATTTCCGCAAGCTGGACCCCCATTTTAAAATTGCACTTGTGAATGGAGCAGATTTAATAGAAAAGATTTAATATGACGTTAATTTTAACATTTTGTTATATCACAGACACACGAGCACGCAATGAAAGAAGAAAAAATATCAACCATACACCAATAAAAAGTGCATATATTATTTTTAACTTAATATAAAAATAATAAAAACGAGAAAATAAGCAGTCAATGGCTGGTATCTCCTGAAGAGTGAACAGAGCAATTACTAAAAGGTCCGTCTACGAAACTCTGTATTCGTGGTGGTGAATATAGCATCAATAACCAAAGTGATAAATTTCACATTTGTATTAATCCTAAAAGTTTAAATATATAGGTAAACAACAACAACAAATGTGTGTATATATAATGGATTCCCCCCGTCGGTTTCGACGTATGAGGATCTGACAGCTTAATTGGTTCAGTTATGTAATTTTGTGCGATAATCTTAAGTTGCATTTAAGACCCGCTAGTGATTTACAAAGGAGGCTACATATGGAGCAAGTGTGAGGATAGTGAGATGCGATCGCTGTTAGATTGGCTGACCTTTTAGATCGTGCTCTCGCTTCAGACAAGCAGACTGAAAACTGCTGAGTCCACTAAAACACGTTGATCTCTATTCTACCAGCTCCAACGAATATATATATATATATATATATATATATATATATATATATATATATATATATATATATATATATACTTCTTCCAATCAGTTCAAAGGGTTAAATCACGTGATTGATTTTTACAGTTTATCAACCTTTTTACAGGTTATTTAAAGCCAGAAAATATTTTAGAATTTAAAAAATTGGGGGAAGCAGGTGGGGGAGATCAGTCACTTATGTGCCATGTGTGATACACGCTTAGGTGATCATGTATCTTTCGGTACATGACGGGTGAAGCAAAAGGTTGCCATTTCTTTCTGCGGTAGACCAGTTGCCATCCAAGGCTATAGAACCAGGTCTGTCCTTCTATTTACCCATAGCTGGAAAGAAAAAAAGAGGATTTACACCCTTCCCAAGGTATTAGCATGTAATGGTTTCGACTGGTATTCGAACTCGGCTCTCCGACTCCTCAATCCAAGCCGCTATCCATTACTCCACCGTTTTTTACCGATAAAAGTCCTACTAATTTAACTGGTAGCTAGAGTAAAAAGAAGTGGATCCATACCTTTCTCAAGGGTATAACACGCGTAAGTGAATATAACAAATCCGTCTGGAATCGGAACTCGCTTCTTTGATTTCCAATTCCGAGTTGTTATCTATAACAGCAGCCGCACATGTTTACAGCACCTGGTGTTCCCAAGCGATCACCAATCTAGGTACTGAGCAGGCTCAACCTTGCTTAACTTTGGTGATCATTCGAGAAATCGTGATTAAATCATTTTACAACTGCTATAAATCCTATAACTCCTTCAAACACTTACTGCCTCCCTTGGGAGTTCATAGCAACACCAAGTGGGCGTTAACATCCATAATAATTGATTTATAGTAATTAAATAAATATGTTTGTAAATTAGTTTCTTAAAATATTAGTTTGATTATTATAAACTAGTTTAAAAGCAGCACTCCGTGCGAACTTTTAAACCAGCTCCTGTAGAGGACTAATTGGGTCTTTGGCCCAAAACTAATGGTACCTCTGGTCCAGCTTAGAAAACAATAATAATAATTTTGAAGAGATATTTTCAAAACCTCACTTTAACTCTGATTCGGGCTATAAGTACCGTTTCAGTCAAAAGACCGATTTGGGCCGAAATTCCAATTCAGGCCGAAAATTGAGTTCTTCAAAGCGCAAACACTGTGGAATTTCAATTAAGTTGAGTTCTTCAAATCACAAACTCTTCGCAACTTCAAAAGCTCACGTCCCGAAACCTCTTACTTTAACTCTGATTACTTCACAATTTGAAGAAATAAAACTGATTTCCTCAATTCACAAAGTTTTTGGTGATATTTTTAACTGAATTTTTAAGCGAAGTTTTTTTTTTTTTTAATTCAGTTTTTGTGTTACTTTAAACTGAATATGAATTTAAAAAAATTTTAAGATCATTATTTTTTTTTTTTTTCAGTTACTTTAAAATCTGATATTTTAATTGTTCCCTCCTCATCCGGACACAAATCTCAATGCTGGATGTTCAAGCACCAGATTAAAGACATATTTTCAATCCCCCGCGATCATCCTGATTCCAGAAAGGTATAATATATTTATGTAGGGTAATTGTGGTCTGAGTTAAAGAGTTTTCAGACACACGGATGGATAGACAGAATTTGCCGTTTGTTTATTTAAATTAGATAAAAAAACATTCAAAATATTTACTTTATTAAAATTTTCTTACAAATTAAATGTGTGTTTTATGGGCCCTTCGACGTGGTCTAATGGTTAGCAAGTTTGATCAATAACGACTGAGTAGTAAATTCATTTCTCACTAGCTGGTTCTTATTTCTGGCCCTGCGCGATATCTAAGCTATGCTTCAGTCAGTTATGTGCCATAGGCAGATTTTTTTTCCCGCAGTAGGTTGCCATTTCTTTCTGCAGTAGACTAGAATATCCAAGGATATAGATCCTGATCTGTTCTGCTGTTTACTCATAGCTGAAGGGAGAAGAGGATTCATACATTTGCCAAGGGTATTATTAGCACGTAAGTGAATGTAACGGATTTGACTGGAATTCGAAATCCGAGCCGCTACCCATTACTCCACCGTGCCTCCTCTATGCTTAGTAAATCAAAATGAGTTTTATTTTATTAAGTTGTAGTCGGACAATCAGCTTAAGTAGGGAAATCCTCGATTTAAGTAAGAGACTAAGCAACGGAGCAATTGAAACTCTGAATGCCGGCAACATCTGTGGCATCATGTTTAAGCCACTTGACATGATGCGAGTTAAGAGTCACCAAACACAAAAATGTTCGCAGATAGATGAAGAGAGAGCACCGTTTCAATACTGCCAGATACTTTGTCTAATATATTGCAGTCCCGAGAAGAGGGAGTGGAGAAATAAAAAAGAGATAGAGTGTAATAAGGAAAGTCGAAAGCACATGAAAGAGTTGTCGAGGGGACTCGAATGATAATTCCCTAGCCATTGGAAGATTATCCCGGATGTAAACACCAAGGCCATGCATATGAATGCTATAATCTTTTTGGCAGAGAGAAAGATAGCCTGGAACAGAGTATTCATTGGTAACAATGGAAGAATTTAAATTAGTTTCACAATTTGCGAAGATACCTTGGACCGTTTTAAGAGAAAAGATTCTACACTGCAGAAGTTGGAACGGATACCACGAATGTTGGAGAAAGAAGGGATGAGATGTAGGTGGTCTGTTTTTATTGATTTTTGTCAGATGTTTTTTTAGGAGAAAAAGAAAAAGGCCAACATAATTATCACTATCTGTCGTTAATAGCAATACAAACTAATCAGAACGTGACCGAGACTAGAACGTAATGTGGTCTCAGGGTTTCCCCACGGGCAATACATGCAGGGAGACTAACCCATGTGCAATATGGCACTACAGATACCCCGATATTATGGGACTGTTAATCAGGGCACTGTTCCTAGGCGCAACCAAAGAGTTCGGGTACCTTAAATCATTATGGTTTTGAAAGAAAGAAAGAAAGAAAGAAAGAAAGAAAGAAAGAGTGAACCATATTTTAAACAGGGAACAAGCGATAATCCCCAACTCCTGTTCAATAAACATGGAAGGAGCGTGAGCCAGACGATAGGTGAGCCTATCTACCTATCGTAATGTTGATCTATCTATCTATCTATCTATCTATCTATCTATCTATCGCAATGGTGATCTATCTATCTATTGTAATGTTGATCTATCTATCGTAATGTTGATCTATCTACCTAAGTTATTACTATGTCACATTTTTTAGTATCTATCTATCTATCTATCTATTGTTGATCTATCTATCGTAATGTTGATCTACCTATACAGTTTGTTAGTCTATCTCAGTTTTTTTTTTACTATCGATCTATCTATCTATTGTAATGTTGATCTATCGTAATGTTTATCTATCTGTCTATCTATCAGTCTATTGTAATGTTGATCTATCTATCGTAATGTTGATCTACCTACCTAAGTTTGTTACTATCAATCTCAGTTTTTTACTATCTATCTATCTATCTATCTATCTATCTATCGTAATGTGAATATATCTAATTTTGTTATTATCTATCTCAGCTTTTTTACTATCTATCGTAATGTTGATCTAAATTTGTTACTGTCCATCTCAGTTTTTTTTTTTAATATCGATCTATCTATCTATTGTAATTTTGATCTAACGTAATGTTGATCTATCTATCTATCTATCTATCTATTGTAATGTTGATTAATCTATCCATCTATCTATCTAAGCTCAGTAAACAGTACTAATAATGTCGGAGAACAATTTCACCTACCAAGAAGAGTGGTCAATGTCACCCGTTAAAAATTCCTGAGCAATAAATGATAAAAAAATAATAACTATTTAAAATTTTACAATTTAAACGCGATTTAAGAACGATTTAAAAACTTTCATGATTGTTTTACGATTTTTTCAAAAGTTTGCTAAGAAGTCGGAAAGTGACGAAACTAGCGTACCTAGTTTGTGTTTTTATTTCTTATAATTTATTGATGTTCTCCTACGATCACCAAATGTTGAGAACCCATAAAAAACAAATGAATCTATCACATATATGCACACACACACGCGAGCACATATATGTACGTGTTTGTGTGTGTAACTAATTCTAGCAACAAAACAAATCAATGAAGCAATTTTGACACCGACTATATTTAATCTGTTATCCGCAGGAAAGGTTTTGCCTTTTCTTATAGCCCAGTAGCTTTACCGTTACTCCCCAACATAAACATTTTTTTGCACTAAAATATATGTGGTTATACCCCAAAATTTAGAGAATCTAGATAGCGCGCGTGAACCGAATATATCACAGATTCTACCCTTGCTCTTTTTGAGCTGTACTTTTCTTTTGGGTGCCAGTGTACAAACAGCTGACAAGGGAGTTGCAGGAAGAAAACGGTGGAAACTAGGTAAAAGATTAAGTAGTTTTTCAGCGTCAAATTCTCTGAACGTTACATTTTTGTAGCACTACACACACACACACACACACACACACACACACACACACACACACACACACACACACAAAGTCAATGACGAAATTATTCATTAATTTTGAATATTTTTATCCATTTCTTAGAATGTAATGGCCGTATGATACCAGGCTTTTCATATGGTGATAAGCACAAAAAAAGAATATAAAACTCAATTTTCAGAACAATAGGTTAAATATAACAAATTTGACAGGCGAATTATGCAAAATAGGAAAAAACAAAATTATTCGTACAGTATGAAAAATAGAAAAAAATGAACAATTTTCACAATATTAATAGTTAATAGCATGGTCTCTCATCTTTATAATTTGCTGCAATCATTTACTTTTCTGGAATTTTCTTCTACTCTTCAATGGTTACACGTTCTAATTCGTGAAGGTTTTCAAATTTTCAATTCTTGCCAGAGATTTTCAATAGGATTCAAGTCAGGACTCATTGAAGGCCATGGCAGAGCTGTAATCTTTTTCTGAAGCCACGCAGTCACTGATTTAGACGTATGTTTGGGATCATTATTTTGCTGGAAAGTAAATCGCCAACCTAGATGAAGATTTTGCGCTGATAGTTGTAGATTTTCATCCAGAATTTTCATATAGTCAGAAGATTTCATTATTCCTCTTATTGCAATTAATTGTCCAGTCCTCATTGAGCTAAAACAACCCCAAAACATCATCGAGCCGCCTCCATGTTTTAATGTTGCCTCTGTGTATTTAGGAGGAAAGACTCACTTTTCTTGTGCCAAATCATCTTTACATCATTATGTTCAAAAAACTCAATTTTTGTTTTATCACTCCATAGTACTTGTTCCAAAAAGCAATTTTCCTTGTCCAAGAACATTTTGTCAAAATTAAACCGAGCAGCAATGTGACATTGTATGTGAAGAGGGGTTCGTTGTGGTCGGTTTCCATACAAACCATTTCTATTTAAACAACATTGTATTGTGAGAGTATTTACCCTGCTACCCATCGTATCCAAACTTTTGACGATGTCTTTCAAAACTCTTGGGTTTATATGAACCTTGTGACACAGTTTTCGTGCAGTTCTCGGTGACAACTTGGGTTTTCTTCAAATTCTCTGTCGTGCTAAACTGTTTAAATTTCTTTATAACGGACTGTACCGTAGATCTAGGGATAGCTAACCGGCTTGAAATCGCGCTGTATCTATTTCCCGACTTGTGGAAGTTAATATTTCTGTCTCAAGGCAACGCTAAGCTCCTTTATCTTCCCCTTCGTCTTGTTGGCGTAAGAATAACAATGGTGACACTCTATGCACCACGTGATGTTCTTTAATGTTGGCATTATCACAAATATTCTACTCAATAAATAGTCTAGAAGGCTTCACTGATAAAATAATTATGTAAATTACTTATGATTACACGAATCAATCAATTTAAAACGATATTTTCTACTGTACGAAATATTTTGCATAATTCGCCTGTTAAATTTGTTGTATTTAACTTATTGTTCTGAAAATTGAGCTTTGTCTTCCTTTTTTTGTGCTTCTTAACATATACAAAACCTGGCATCATAAGGGTATTGGTACTGAGAAATAGATAAAAATATTCAAAATTGACGGGTGTACTAATAATTTCGTCGTTGACTGTATATGTGGGCAGGCTTTTAGGCCAACTTAAAAATGTCTTGAGTAACGTCTACTCGTGCATCCACTAAATATAACGTCTGTATTAATAAAAAATGATGTTGGATTACGGATAAAAACCCATTAATAATATTTTAAAAAATTGTTTACCCTTCTGTTATGGGACCTTACCCATAATAACATAATGGACTATTCCATACATAATAAATACTGCGCCTCAAGAGGAAGCAGAGAGTTCAGTCTGAAGTCGGTCGCCTTGTGCCACATGATGCCGTCGTGGTGGGGGGGTGACTAAATACTGTTCAGTCTGAAGTCGGGCGACCGGCTGACCGGCTGACCGGCTGACCGGCTGATCAGTTGAACTCTCTGCCTTCGGGCGGGGAGGAACACGAACGAGGCTACACCAAAAGGCGGAGTCTCTTTCGGGGAGGTAAACCCACCCTGAACCCGTTTATACGGGTTCAAAGGGCATATTTCTACCCGAGCTCACGGGCTCGGATATCACACGTTAAACCGGCCTTGTGCCACATGATGCCCTCGTGGGGAGGGTGACTAAATACCGTTCAGTCTGAAGTCTAGAGTTCAGTCTGAAGTCTGGAGTGAGGGCCGTCAGAAGTCCGTCAGGAGTCTGTCAGTCAGTCAGAGCGAGCGAGTCATTCAGTCGAGTCAGAAGCAGTCCGAAACAGGGTCGCGTTCAGAGAATTACTACTAAAGCTGATTGTTCGTATTAACACTTTCTACTTCTCTGTATATATTCCAGTTTGTAATATATCTTTGTTATTCCATATCCGTGTTCGCGTTCTTCTTTATTGGTTCTACCTTGGACTATCACCGTGGTACAAGGAACCGGACCATAACACCTTCAGATACGAAAATAAAACTAGATATGAGCTTCGAAAGATCTTATGGCATCTTATTTTCCATATATATATATATATATATATATATATATATATATGTGTGTGTGTGTGTGTGTGTATAATTCGAATGTCTGTGTATCACACTCTTTCATCTTTACTCCTAGAAGCCGTAGCCCAACATATCATTTTGGAATCAAGCTGACTTAGTGGCCAAATTAAAAACATTACAGGCCGGACCCTAACTCGCAATCCTGAAATTTGGGATTCCCAAGTTTTCATTACAGCGATTGTTTGGCTTCTACTGATAAAAACAATTAAAGGGACACAACTCTCTATCAATAGCTCATGCACAAATGAGAAATTACTATTCTCAAAATTCAGTGTTCCAAATTAAAATTGTCCATGTTTTCAACTTTACTTCCTAGACGCCGTAGTCCAACATATCATACCATTTTGGAATCAGGTCAACTCCGTGAGCAAATTAAAAACATTCCGGTTCGGATCCAGACCCCCAATCCTGAAATTATTGATTCCCAAATTTTCATTACTGCGATTGTTTTCCGTGATTTTTACGTGATTTTTTTGTACGATAATAATTTTTATAGCTTGAAAATAAATTTGAGAATAATCGAAATTAACTACGAAATCCAGCGAAAGTCACTCATGAAAAAAATAATTGTTTGTATGAGAAGTAAGGACCTACATACATCAAATTGTTTTTAAATTAAGTGGCGACAGAAAAAAAGTTGTCGAATTCTAAGTAGAGGAAAGTTTATAAATTATAATTAATATAGCGTAAAAAGGTTTTAGAGGTGGGAGTGACTTAAGATAGCTAAAAAGGCAAAATTACATCATGGAAATTTGAATTTGTTTTATGTCGACATTTGAACACTAATTCGATCCTCTGATTCAATAGTTGGCTTTTATTATTGTATTTTATTATTTTAATTTTTTCATAGATTACACCTACCTTTGAAGCTGCTAGGAGTTTGTGCAGAGCCTAAAATTTTTCAAGCTATTTGTGGGCTTAAATTTTCGTCCTTTTTTTTTTCTTTTTTTTTTTTTGAAAGAGCTGTTTGGTGTTTAAGTTTAGGGTTAGAGAATGAATGTTTTGGGTATAAAATCTTTGTTTCCACTCCCCCGGGGAAATTCCACTGTAAACTTTTTTTTATTTTCTTTAGAGGAAATGGTCGCTTGATATATAACCCTGTTAGATTTGCATTTGTCCCCTATTGGACAGTTAGCTTTAAATCTACAACTACAGGAGGGTTCGATACTAGCTTTGTTGTTGGTTTCATAGAATTTCCTTAAAATTTGGTTGTTGTGTGAGCTAATAATTTTATAAACGTTGTTTGTACAAGAGTATCTAATCTTAATCGTTTTCCGATTGAAAATCATTCTTAGAGTGTTATTTTCTGGAAGTACTTATTGATTAAGTTTAGGAAATACTGTCCGATATTAATATTGGGGAGTTTTCAGAAAGGTGGGGTTTGAACCATATATTTTTTCTTTTTCTGTGTCTACGTTTAATCTCAGATATCTTCGTGTTATTTATAGGGATTATGTAAGACAATTTATTTTTAAAACCAATTTTCTGGAGAGCGTTTTCATATATTATTTTTATTTTCTTAAAAATATTCATGTTGGATGATATTCGACTAATCCTAGTGTTAACAGCAGTAGGGATCTGTTTCACAATAGCTTTGGGTGGTTAGAATTAACATAAATATAGGTGGAGGTTCCACTGTCTTTATGGCATGGTTTAAAAGTTTTATTATTGCGGTTAGGGATGACATCTAATTAATCGACTATTTTCAGGTTAGAGGAAATCTCAAATCTAAATCCTACTAATCTAAAGGCCCCAATGATTTTCTTTTGGATCTTCGAGGTTAGTGGACCATTACTATTGGGAATGAACATGAGACCCTCATTTCTGTATAGGCCTATTTGCTTGGGATCTACCATTCTGCTAAAGGTATCTAAAATGGAAATACCCACTAAATCAGCAACTTAGGCTGAATCATATGCACCCATAGAGACATCAAAGTTATCATTATGGCATTTAGTCCAGGTGGAATCATTAAGAGTTAGAAATGATTTTCTATATGCTAGAATGATGTCTGTTTCCTTATCAGTGATATTCACATAATTTTTAAAAAATATATATACATATATCCACATATTTTTTTTTGCAATATATATATATATATATATATATATATATATATATATATATATATATATATATGAGTGTGTGTGTATATGTGTATATGTGTGTGTGTGTGTGTGTTTGTATCAGCGAATTATCGAGCCCGACACTCCAATATATTAATCAATAATTGCTTTCACCGCCTTCATCACTATCTTGAATCACTTTCCTGTTCACTGCTAGACAAAGAAAACACCGAAATCTCTTTGGAGTATAGCTACCATATCTGGCCAGTTCTCACTTGCTTGCCTTGATAGAGTTCAAATGTGTCTATGCGGCCTTGGGGTGATTAATTATTTTCCACCTTGCAAACCCTTTCCCACAGACGAAATGTCGCATACCTCTCTCAACTTCATCGTTATTTCCATGGCATGTCTTTTAACGAGCTACGTTCCTTAGTCCTACTGACTCTGACCTTTACAACTGGGACCCGCCATGCCACGTACACAAGTGTGAATCATCCTCATTCTCTTCATATTCCATTAGTAAGGAGGAACTTCCATTCGAACAGCTTCTTGCCAGAAACTGCAGCTTTGTAGAACAGACTCCAGGTCGGGTGTTTTCTTTACCACTACAGTCTTGACCTCTTTAAGTTTAAAGTTCCCTACCCGCAAGCCTCTTGGGAAAAGTATGAATCCTCTTCTTCACCCCCCCCCTGTCATCTATGGGTAAATAGCAGGACAGACTGGATTCTATAGCTTTGGATGGTCTACCGCAGAAAATGGCAACCTACTGAGGGAAAAAATCTGCCTCGTCGGTCATGTATCAAAATATACATGATCGCCTAAAGGTGTATCGCGCATGCCACATAAATGACTGACTGACTGACACACAAGCCGCTAGTGGCCCGCTGGCGGGCCGCCGATCGCAACGCTAGCCGGTGGGACTCTAGCGATCCGCTAGTGGTAACATTGCCGAGAGGAACACGCCGGCAGTCCGACAGAGGGCCACCAGCGGTAAACGCTAGTGGCATGACACCCAGTGGCAGATTGGTGGCTTGCGTGTAGGGTTAATTGTTATCTTTCCTGCATAACTTCATGAAATTCACTTCTTGCCTTTTCTTACTTTCATACAACACTGCACAGTATCCCTCTACCTCGACTGGCTCTTGGGCCTTGTATTCGGTGAACATTAGTATAAAAATTCTTATTAGAAGACAAAACCATTTTGTAACAGTTTAAAAACAATGGAAAACTAATAATATCCTATTTTTCCTCTCTTTTTTTCTTTCATTCATTCACTTTTTCTCACACAGTCGCTATCTACTGGATGCTTCTGGAATCAGCCGCTTTAATCCTCATAAAGACATAATGCTTGTTAGCCATGTATTTATCCAGATGGACTAATGCATGTAAATGTGACTCCTGGGTCAACATGGCGATAATTATAAGCCATCAGCTAAGTTTACATGAACAAAAGGATTTTTTTTATTTTTTACGTACACACACGCGTGGGCGCACACATGAGTGGAAGCGCCATATCAAAACCTTAACATTAAAAATACAACCACATGACTAGAGAAGAGAATTTTTAAAGGTCTTCTTGGCCATACCGGTGATTTTCAGCATGCTCTCGTTTCTAAGTTAAATAGAATCTGGTTCAAGCCGAGTATAACGCATACATGGAGCGGGATAAAATGTTTATTCGGTATTTTCTCCATGGTTAATGTCCCACGCCGCGGTGGGGGCCCGCGGCGTTAGGTATTAACCATAAACCCACATCCACACCCACACGGCGGCTGAGTTATAACCTGGAGTGACGTCTTCTTAAACCTAGGTACGTAAGGATTCTGGCAAAGCCAAGTATTGAGATAGATATAAACAAAGATAGATAGATAGATAGATAGATAGATAGATAGATATGAAGAAAAATAGAGAGATAGATATATTCGAATAAGATAGATAGATATGAAAAAACTAAGATATATACGATAAAGATAGATATGAAGAAACTAAGATAGATAGATAGATATGAAGAAACTAAGATAGATAGATATGAAGAAACTTGGATAAGATAGATAGATAGATAGATAGATAGATAGATAGATAGATATGAACAATGATAGAGAGATATATACGAATAAGAAAGATAGATAGATAGATAAATAGATAGATAGATAGATATGAGAAAACTAAGATATATACGAATAAGATAGATAGATATGAAGAAACTAAGCTAGCTAGCTAGCTAGATAGATAGATAGATAGATAGATAGATAGATATAAACAAAGATAGATAGATAGATAGATAGATAGATAGATAGATAGATAGATAGATATGAACAAAAATAGAGAGAGAGATATTTTCGAATAAGATAGATAGATAGATAGATAGATATGAAAAAACTAAGATATATACGAATAAGATAGATAGATATGAAGAAACTAAGATAGATAGATATGAAGAAACTTGGATAGATAGATAGATAGATAGATAGATAGATAGATAGATAGATAGATAGATAGATATGAACAAAGATAGAGAGATATATACGAATAAGATAGATAGATAGATAGATAGATAGATAGATAGATAGATATGAGAAAACTAAGATATATACGAATAAGATAGATATGAAGAAACTAAGCTAGCTAGCTAGATAGATAGATAGATATAAACATAGATAGATAGATAGATAGTTAGATAGATATGAACAAAAATAGAGAGATAGATATATTCGAATAAGATAGATAGATAGATAGATAGATAGATATGAAAAAAACTAAGATATATACGAATAAGATAGATAGATATGAAGAAACTAAGATAGATAGATAGATAGATAGATAGATAGATAGATAGATAGATAGATATGAAGAAACTAAGATAGATAGATATGAAGAAACTTGGATAGATAGATAGATAGATAGATAGATAGATAGATAGATATGAAGAAAAATAGAGAGATAGATATATTCGAATAAGATAGATAGATATGAAAAAACTAAGATATATACGAATAAGATAGATATATATGAAGAAACTAAGATAGATAGATATGAAGAAACTTGGATAAGATAGATAGATAGATAGATAGATAGATAGATAGATAGATAGATAGATAGATAGATAGATAGATATGAACAATGATAGAGAGATATATACGAATAAGAAAGATAGATAGATAGATAGATATGAACAAAGATAGAGAGATATATACGAATAAGATAGATAGATAGATAGATAGATAGATATGAACAGAGATAGAGAGATATATACGAATAAGAAAGATACATAGATAGATAGATAGATATGAGAAAACTAAGATATATACGAATAAGATAGATATGAAGAAGATAGATAGCTAGCTAGCTAGCTAGCTAGATAGATATAAACAAAGATAGATAGATAGATAGATAGATAGATAGATAGATAGATAGATAGATAGATATGAAGAAAAATAGAGATAGATATATTCGAATAAGATAGATAGATAGATAGATAGATAGATAGATATGAAAAAACTAAGATATATACGAATAAAATAGATAGATATGAAGAAACTAAGATAGATAGATAGATAGATAGATATGAAGAAACTAAGATAGATAGATATGAAGAAACTTGGATAGATAGATAGATAGATAGATATGAACAAAGATAGAGAGATATATACGAATAAGATAGATAGATAGATAGATAGATAGATAGATAGATAGATAGATATGAACAAAGATAGAGAGATATATACGAATAAGAAAGATAGATAGATAGATAGATAGATAGATAGATAGATAGATAGATAGATAGATAGATATGAGAAAACTAAGATATATACGAATAAGATAGATAGATATGAAGAAACTAAGCTAGCTAGCTAGATAGATAGATAGATATAAACATAGATAGATAGATAGATAGATAGATAGATAGATAGATAGATAGATAGATATGAACAAAAATAGAGAGATAGATATATTCGAATAAGATAGATAGATAGATAAATAGATATGAAAAAAACTAAGATATATACGAATAAGATAGATATGAAGAAACTAAGATAGATAGATAGATAGATAGATAGATAGATAGATATGAAGAAACTAAGATAGATAGATATGAAGAAAAACTTAGATAGATAGATAGATAGATAGATAGATATGAACAAAGATAGAGAGATATATATGAATAAGATAGATAGATAGATAGATAGATAGATAGATAGATAGATATGAACAAAGATAGAGAGATATATATACGAATAAGAAAGATAGATAGATAGATAGATAGATAGATAGATATGAACAAAGATAGAGAGATATATACGAATAAGATAGATAGATAGATAGATAGATAGATAGATATGAACAAAGATAGAGAGATATATACGAATAAGATAGATAGATAGATATGAACAAAGATAGAGAGATATATATGAATAAGATAGATAGATAGATATGAGAAAACTAAGATATATACGAATAAGATAGATAGATATGAAGAAACTAAGCTAGCTAGCTAGATAGATAGATAGATATAAACAAAGATAGATAGATAGATAGATAGATAGATAGATAGATAGATAGATAGATAGATAGATATGAACAAAAATAGAGAGATAGATATATTCGAATAAGATAGATAGATAGATAGATAGATAGATATGAAAAAACTAAGATATATACGAATAAGATAGATAGATATGAAGAAACTAAGATAGATAGATACGAACAAGGTAAATAAGATAGATAGATAGATAGATATGAAGAAACTAAGATAGATAGATAGATAGATAGATAGATAGATAGATAGATAGATAGATATGAAGAAACTAAGATAGATAGATATGAAGAAACTTGGATAGATAGATAGATAGATAGATAGATAGATAGATAGATAGATAGATAGATAGATACGAACAAGGTAAATAGATATGAAAAACCTAAGATAGATATGGACAGAATGCGACATATACGAACACACTGAGCTAGTTAGGAACATAGATAATTAAATGTATAGATATGAACAGCCTGAGATAGATACATATGAACAGAAAAACCAAGACATACAGACAATGGCAAATGTAGGCTGTGTGGAAATAAAGATTGACATAATTCTTGAATATAGAAAATTAGCACAAAAATGATACAAGAATAAATATGATTGGGCGGTCAAGTCGTTTCAGTAGGAACTGTGCAAGTGGTTGGATTCTGACCATAAAGACCAACAGAAAGTCAGAATCTATTAATCGTAAAGAAGAAAATAAGATGCATTTTTTTCTTCTTTTAATCAATGAATACCAAGAATGGCGATAATGTCTCTAAGCCTCAAGGGTCTACTTGGAGTGAAAGAGAATGAGAAAACTTAAGAAGGAACCGGAAACACAATCCTAAACAAGAGATAAGGGATAAACCTTTACTCCTGTTCAAAGGACAGGGGAAGAGTGTGAACTGGACGATAGAAAAATCTATCTACTCCTTTGGATTGCGTTGTTCCAGAGGATCCAAGAGCTAATCTGAAGGAAAGCGAAAAATTGGGACAAGTATCTTGATGTTGTCATGGAACGGTTAGGATCGATTCCGTAGAGCATCTGAAAGAAGCTGGAAGAACTTGAAATCATGGGGGAATTTCAGAACCAACCAGATGGCAGCATTTACGGCAAACAGGAAGAATACTGAGGAAGGTGCTAGAATACTTGCTGTCACTTGATCACCTGTGTAAGTCAAGGATATTGCATCAAATATTAATAATGACTTTAGAGCATACCAAACCAGATGTTGGACAAATAGAAAAATATTTGATCCTGCTGGAAGTCTCCTGTCCATTTGACGTGAAAAGAGAATGCAAAGAAAAGAAGATCGACAACTACAATAATTTAAATCAGGAGTCGGTAACCCATGGCACGCGTGCTACACGTGGCACGACAAGCAATTTCCAATGGCACGCAGCCGCAAATGACATCACGAAGTCCGAACCAATAACCACTACCACGCAAAAAAGATATTTAGCTGTTTCAATTTTAAGATATACTAAAGTATATATACTATATAAAATATATTATAGAACAGGTATATTGACCTTGACTTTATAAAAATACGTATGCTGTTGACACACTGAATGATATTAAAAACTTAAGTTTGCACTTAATTAGCAAAAGGTTGGCGACCCTTGATTTAAAGTATGACATTCTGATCATTAAAGCAATGAGATGTTATACAAAAACATGAAAAACTCGCGAATATTGGATTGGCATTTGGAAACAGAATCGTTACAAAAAATGCATGGCCGCACGGAAGAGCAAGTTCTGGATACAGCCTGTCGATGAAAATGAAATGATCGGTTTATTTTCTTAAATTATGAGAGGTGGCCTGAAAATAAACTTTTTATCAGCAATCAACATCAATTACTGTGAATAATAATAATAATAATAATAATAATAATAATAATGATAATGAACCACTAATAACAATAATGATAAAACAATAATAATAATAAAACTACTACTAATAATAATGATAAAATAAATAATAATAATAATAATAATAATGTCAGCCCAAAATGCAGATTCTGTGATAAATATCCAGAAACGATTGATCATCTTGTATCAGGTTGCACGATATTGGCACCCACTGAATATAAAACCCGGCATGACAGAGTGGGCCAATATCTGCACTGGAAAATCTGCAACTTCTATGGGAAGGAAACTGAAAGAAACTGGTATGAACACCACCCAGGCCCGTTTACGGAGATAGGACCTGTAACAATTCTATAGGACTACACAATACACACTGACTGAACAATCAAAGCCAACCGCCCAGATATTGTTATTAAAGACCACAAGCAAAAACGGTGCCTCCTTATTGATATGGCAGTCCCTGCTGACTGCAATGTATCTTTGAAGATATTCAAAAAGCTGTCAAAATACAAGGACCTTGAAATAGAAATCTCGAAAATGTGGCATATGGGAACATCAACACTCCCTGTTGTAGTTGGAGCCCTAGGACTGGTTGGAAAAGATTGCACTAGACTAATTGAAGGGATTCCTGGAAGTCCATGACTCAAGGAGCCACAAAAGATTGTTCTGACAAGTACAGGCCACACTTTACGAAGGAATTTATCTATATATTGTTTTTTTTTTTTTTTTTTGTCGGTGGAAAGTGTCATGATGCCATTTCTAACCTTGGGTCCCTGGGCGGGACCCGGAAAGAAATGTGTAAACACCAGAAATCAAAGAAAATAAAAATAATAATAATAATGAACTATTAATAACAATAATGATAAAACAATAATAATAATAACGACATGTGCACTGGAAGATATGCAAGAAGCACAAACCAGACACAGTTACCCAAAATAACGATGTAACTATCCCCTGGGACATGCCAATTCAAACTGACAAGGAAATAAAAGCCAACAGACCTGATATCATCATAAAAGACAAGAAATTTGGAAAGTGTATGCTTATTGACATAGTAGTAACATCTGAGAAAAATACCTTCATGAAAATTATCGAGAAATTGTCCTAATGCAAGAGCTGGAGATAGAGATTAATATGATGTGGGGAATGAATACTGAGACTGTACCAATAGTAATCAGAGCTCTGGGCCTCCTGAGAAAAGGAATGGACAATTTTACTAACAGTACCCCAGGTAACATCAACATACAAGTTGGCCAGAAGATCGCCCTACTAGAAACAACCCAAATACTAAGAAAAGTGCTATCAATTAAATAACAGTTCTCCTATAGAGCCTAAGGATCATATTTTGGACCCGGTTCTACAGGATACAAAGCAGGAAACATAACATGTACAAATAATAATTACAATAAATTGCAGGAAAAAAAGTTAGAAATTTCTACACAGCTTGGATAGATTACCGTAAAGCCTTTGATAGCATGTCACACTCTGAGATCCTTAAGTCTTTGGAAATGTACAAAGTCTTCTCGGTGATAGTAAATTTCCTTAAATATAGCATGAAACTGTAGAAAACCACATTATATCTAAAGCAAACCAAAGGTACTGCCACTTCCAATTGTTTGAATATCAGACGAAACACACTCAATAGATTTAGATTTTGTTACAAAAATTAGGGAACTGGTACAAGAAGAAGCCTATAAATACCTAGGTGTCAGCAAAGGAGATGGAATACAGTATACCAAAATGAAGTAGAAAATAAGAAAAGAATACTACAGTGCGTCTGTTGTTAAATGGCCAGTTGAATCCACAAAAGAGAATATTACCTATAGGCACTTTGGCTGTCCCTGTGGTGCAATACAGTTTCAACATTGGACTATAGCTGACATTAAGCGAATGGACGCCAAAAGGAGAAAGCGTACCTGCCACTGCATGCATCATCCTAAGGCTGATGTTGATCGACTGTATAAGTCCAGATCCGAAGGAGGCAGAGGAGTACTTCAACTAGAAATGTCTTACAAAATCACGACTATTGGTCCTCAATGATACTTGCATGAAACTACAGAAAACTAGATGATGATCTATGTCAAAGAACATGAAAGAATTAAGAAACTTTATTCAGTAATAAAGGAAGCCAACCAATTCAAAAGGGAATTTCAAGTGTGTGAAGAAGTGCAAATAAAACTTAATACACCTACTGCAGCGGCAAAGAACCTAAAAAAGAAATCAAAAGCAAATGCAATGTACTAAATGCAGAAACAATAAGCCTCTTCATGATCAATCCTCTGGCTGTACAAAACAAGCTGAGGTAGACAAACCCTGTTTCTATCAGTGGTTACGTAGTAAACGGTTAAAAGCTGAAACCGATGGTTTTATTCTTGCTGCAGAGGACAGATGCTTGCTAACTAGAAATTACCAAACACACATACAGGAAAATTGTGTTGATCCCAAATGCAGATTCTGTGATAAATATCCAAAAACAATTGACCATCTTTTATCAGGTTGCACAGTGTTTAGCATTCACTGAATATAAAACTTGACATGATAGAGTGGGTTAATATCTGCACTAGAAAATATGCAACTTTTACGGGAAGGAAACTGCAAAAAACTGATATGAACATCATTTAGATGCAGAGACAGTAACTGTAACAATGTTATGGGATTTTACAATACACACACATAGAACAACCAAATCTAATCGCTCAGACATCGTGATCAAAGACCATAAGAAGAGGATATGCATTCATATTGACACGACACTCCCTGCAGATTGTAATGTATCTTTGAAGATACAAAACTGTCAAAATACAAGGATTATGAAGGGGAAATCTAAAAAATGTGGCATATGAGGACATCCATAATTCCAGTTGTATTTGGAGCCCTCGGACTGACTGGAAAAGGTTCTGGTAGACTTATTGAAGTGATTCCGGATAGCCAATTTCTTAAAGAAATACAAAAAAAAAATTGTACTCGCAAGTACAGCTCACACATTACGGAGAGTTTTATGTATGTAAAATGTGTTTTTTTTTTGTTTGTTTGTTTGTTTGTTTGTTTTTTTTTTTTTTGTTTTTTTTTGCAAAATTGATCGTTGGAAAATGTCATAAAGTCATTTCTGACCTTAAGTTGGGACCTGGAAGGAAATGTGTGTACAACAGAAATCAAAGGGAATAATAGGAGCAACAAAAATAATAAACACCAACATCTCAGAAGTACAAGAGATTACTTTGTGCGGAACTTCACATATCATCCGCAAAACCTTCTCCTGGTAACCGAAACGTCCCAAATATGCATAGATAACCCCCCTACGGTCCATTTTTTACTCATCAACTCAAGAGGAAGAGGACTTGGTGATGAAGTACTTAAAATTACTCTCTGGCAAGATGATATCACACACAATAATAATAATAAAACTACTACAATTCCTACTGCTACTAATAACAAATTATCAAAATACAAGGATCTTCAAGTAGGAATCTAAAAAGTGTTGCACGTGAAGACATGAATAATTCCAGTTGTGGTTGGGAAAATGTTCTGATAGACGCATTAAAAGGATTCCTAGCAGCCCATGCCTTAAAGAAATATATAAAAAAAAGGTTCTCACAAGCACAGCTCACACCCTACAATGGCCTTTATCTATGTAAAAGGTTTATATGTTTGTAGTTCTTTTTATACTTTTTTTTTTTTTTTACAAAAATGATCAGTGGAAAATGTCATAATAGCAATTTTGACCTTAGGTCTCTGTTTAGGACCTGAAAAAAAGGAGTACAGAACAGAAATCGAAGGAAATAATAATAATAATAATAATAATAATAATAATAATATCTGCTAAATATTCAGCAAACACACAACCGAAGCGATATCTCAACAGTTTTTTTTTTTTTTTTTTAATTGGAGCTTCTTTTTTTTTTTTTTAGGAAAACCACAGTTCCATTTCGTCGACCCATGCTGCAAAAAGATGTGCTTATCAAAAGAAAATCAGACACCAACCTTTTAAAAGAAGAAAATCCATAATTCTACAGCTCGAAAAAAAATAAGGAATAAAGAGATTTAAAAAAAAAAAAAAAAAAAAAAAACTGAAGAACGCAGCTACAGCAGTCCGGCTGAAGTCTCTGCTTTTGCAACTTTATGTCATGCAAAATATCACGTCACACGCGAAATGCTAACGGGAAGAGTCCGGCGTTGACAGCTTGTCTATGAAAAAAAAAAAAAAAAAAAAAGAAAGGAAAAAAAAGCTATTATAAATTATGAATGAAGGCACTAAACAATCGTGGAACCATTACAAATTTCTAAGCGCAAATGAGATTAAAAATGGCGGTCACACATAAATAAGAGGTCTGTTACTCATTTGCTCATACAATATAAACAAAATTCTGAATATGGACGAGGGGGGTGCTGAAAAGCTCTCGGCACGACTAAAAATTCTTTTCTAAAAAAATATTGATTTTAGGTCATTTGATCAGATTTTTAGGCATTTGGCCGTCCATGCATTGACTGTTGCTGTCACATCAGGTCTGATGCTTCGGCTATGTATTTAAAGATTCTCGACAAAATACAAAGAATCTGCAATGTTATCGGTCCTGACCTGACATCTCGGCTTCAGTTACTATCCCCTAATGTAGCTTCCCTTTTCTATAGATAATTTCATTGTCATTGTTCTGATAAGCTGTCCACTTTGATACCTAGACTGTTTGAATTTAAGCGCAGTACTTAGATTAACGACATGGTCTCATCGTGTTACAGTTGAAATAGCTTGATGTAACCGTAAGTTCTATTCTAACAGTTTCTTCTGTCGCACTTCCCGCGTCTAGAACTCTCTTTTGACTTCTTACTTTCCATTCTAATCAACAAGAATTTGAACGCAATATCAATCATTATCTATTGTCCTCTTAATTCCTGTTCATGCAATTTACAGGTCGGAGACACTAAAATCAAGCACGTACGGAAATTTAAATATCTGGGAAATGTTATAACAGAGGACGGAAAGAGCGACACTGAGATCCGAAGACCGATTGGGATGGCCAAAGACGCATTCCAAAAGCTAAGCAGAGTATTACGAGACAGGAAAGTTTCATTGGAGACAAAGAAAAGAGTACTGAACTGCTACGTGATATCTGTCCTCCTGTATGGCAGCGAATACTAGGCAATCTCCTCAAAGATGAGAAAGAGACTCGAAGCAACAGATGCGCGGTTCTACAGGAGGATGTTGAGCATACCATAGGGCGAACATGTGAGCAACGACGAGGTTTTGGAGAGAATGGAACCCAAGGGGAAACTTATACTTAACATCAGGAAGAGACAGCCGAAATTTCTGGGGCACGTAATGAGGAAGGAGGGCTTGGAAAATTTAATACTCACAGGACGGATAGAGGAAAAAGAGGGTAAGGGAAAGCAAAGCATGACGTAATGAGCTTGAGCAAGTGGATAACGGAACAGCGTCTGGGAGAAATAACAAAAAGACAAACTTATTAAGAGCTACAAGGAACAGGAGGAGGTGGAGGACCATGATCGCCTACGCCCTGAAGGGACACGGTACATAAAATAATTAGAATTCCTGTTCTTTTATTGCTCTCTCCTTAATAACGCGTTCTTTATTATATCCTCTGACACTCAGTAACCGCTTGTGTCTCAGTGCCATTATTGCTTTGCATGTGGTGAAATGATTTTATGAAAAATGTAAGCATTACTTTTACAAAATCCAGTTAATTAATCCTTAAATTTTCTAATTTTTCTTTGAAAAACATCTGTAAGGCAACTGTTGGATCTTAAAAAGATTTTTAAATATGTTGTTTCCAGTATTTGTCTATATTTCTGAGATGAGGTATTATGTACACTATTTACATTATTCGGACTATTGTCCTCATCTTTGTCGCCATATATATCACAAAGTTTCGGCCTTTCAGTTTCTGTCTATATTTCTGACATGAGTTATTATGTACACTATTTACATTATTCGGATTATTGTCCTCATCTTTGTCACCCTATTTATCACAACGTATCGGCATTTCAGTTTCTGTCTATATTTCTGACATGAGTTATTATGTACATTATTTGCATTATTCAGACTATTGTTCTCATCATTGTCGCCATATTTATCACAACGTTTCGGCCGTTGTACGCTCCGGCCTTCTTCAGGTGGTTGGAATGTCGAACTGAACCCTTTATTTCGCTCATTGGGGTAGACTGTTCTAGTTCCACGTGCCATGTTTAATGGATGTCCGTTATCAGTTATCTCCTGTTAATCTCCCTCTCCAAGTTCTTCACCGCCTTAACCAGGTATTGAACTCACACTCAATGCACATGGCCAGACAATTGCGTTTAGTATGAAACAGACTGTCTTGATTTCAATGTCTATTATATATATATATATATATATATATATAATATTAATGGTCAATAAATATATATATATATATGTATTTCCAAGAGGATAGAATCTAGGTAGAACTTAATGTCTAGGACAGAGCGAGAATATGATATAAAAGGCTCAAACACTAATATTTTATGGTTATAATTTATTACTTCGTAATCGTAATCATGATCCAACTCATCAGACCTACAAATATAAAAAGAAATCGGAATATATATATATGTGTATATATATATATATATATATATATATATATATATATATATATATATATATATATATATATATATTAATGTATATTTGAGCAGCAAACTTTCTTTCAAGCATGTGTCATTGAAAACGGCCGACACGATTTAATTAATCTTTAATTGAGTTTTTCCAGTATTTTACTATTAGAGAAGCATTACTACTTAAATACTGTTTCCTTCATATCAATCTTATACTGTTTACCAGTGGAGAGGCCGTGTTAAAGGTTTTCTAAAAATAGAAGTCATGCCCATTCAACCAGTGGTGCATGGCACGTACCGCCAAAAGCATCCACTCCTCCACAAGAACTCCACACAGCTAAACTACTATATAAGTGATAACACACGGAAATTCACCATACCAAAACAACATCCTTGATAATGGCTATAGAACTAGCCGAAAGCGTTCGGAACAATAATAACTTCGGACATTTTTTTATATTCTTTAATTCCAAAAGACCGAAAAATGTTAGAATGCTGGAAAAATTCAATAAAAGATCTTCCTTGTCGGCCTTTTTCAATGAAACATGCTTGAAAGAAAGGTTGCTGCCCAAATATACATTAATTAAATTACATGTACCGGCAGCCAACAAGGAACATAACACCAACACATCCCGGAAAAATCTCGTCGAACGACAGCTAAAAGAAGCCAAAGAAAGGATGGTGCATCTTAAAAACGAAATCCGTAAATAAACGGATATTCTCAAAAACCCAATGAGCACAACAGAACAAACAACTACCGGATCCTACCTTGACCACCTCAAATACGTTAGAATTCAACCAAAAACACATTATTACTAAAAAAAAATAAATTCTGCAACTTATACATTGGAAAGATTGTACTACCCAAGGGTAAATGTAACTTCCTAAACTTAGCCAATCACGAACTCACCGACGACCAAGTCGGATTCTTGAATATCGGCCTGAATTGTCACCTCCAACACAGGTATGACCCTCTTTAAAAGAAAAAGGAAATCGAAATATTATACCAATCTACCCAACAGCTCACAACAGAAAAATCAATTAAGGTTCACCCAAATATGAAAGACATCCCAAAAGCAATGTCCTTACAGACAAACTCAAGTCGGCCGCGAGAGAGTTACGCGACAAACACAGTATCTTTATTAGATGCGCCAATAAAACTAGTAATTATGTAGTTCTCAACCCACAGGACGACAACCAGAAATTACAATCCATCCTTGATAATACAATGAAATTCACCCCCCCAACCCCCCAAAAAAAAACACAGAAACATTAAAAAGCATGTAAATAAACTAATCACCGCGAACAACGCTGATGTTGACAGTTTAAAAATCAAGAAAATAAGTGATTATCAACCGGTATATATATATATATATATATATATATATATATATATATATATATATATATATATATAAAAAAAAACCAGGTTCCGACCCGCTTGTACCAAGAAAGTTCCATTCTACGACCATAATGGCAACACATATATCCAAACTAATGGTGTTAGCATAGGAAACCCTTTCGGACCCGCTTTCGCTAACTTTTATATGTTCTACACCGAAAACTAGGTACGTGGATGACATTTTCGTTTTGAAAAAAAAAAAAAAAAGATAAAATCGCAAACCTCAAACAACTTTGAAAAAAACTCAACACTAAAATTCACATATAAATCCATGTTACATAATAAGATCCCATTCCTCAACGTTGAGATAGAGCTAAAATCCAGCCAATTTACCATTCACTTGTATAAAAAAAAAACAAAAAAAACACTAGTACGATCTATTGTCTTCTAAACTATCATAGTCAATGCCCGGAAAGATGTAAAATAGCAGTGATAACAAACTTTGTAAACCAAAATTCCTCTTCACAAAACTATTTCTAAGCGAACTGAAACACATAAAACAAACACTAGTCAACAATAAATTTCTCAGCTACATCATTGATAAGCAAATAAAATTATTCTTACAATGAATACACGACACCAGTCATAAAAATACATCACCACAAAACATCAACATATTTTATTGAAACCAGATGCAAAATAATTATAAGCAGGTCGAATTTGTTATAAAGGAAAATTATTAAACACCATATTTCTGCTGTAACCCCTGAACACCATGTAAAGTTTATAATATATTACAGAAAATGGAAAACCGCAAACCTTGTCGTCACTAACCGAAATAAACCCATCACATTTAAACTAGCGGCGACCAATATAGTGTACCAATTTCAATGCCCAGTACAAAACTGTGTTACTTGTCAAAAATCAATTACCTTTAATCGACACACTACTACCGCCTTAAGTAGACGCCTTACATGTCACCTCTCGAAGCAGAGCGCGATTAATAGACATTTATTGACTAACAATTTACAAGAACCCTTAATGTCGATAACAAAAAAAAATTTTAAATCACATAGTCGTAGACAACTTACTATTAGAGAAGCATTACTAATTAAATACCCTGATATCAATCTTACAATGTTTAGCAGTGGAGATGGCGTGTTAAAGGTTTTCTAAAAATAGAAGTCATGTCTAGTTCAACCAGTCGAGCATGGCACGTACCGCCAAATAAGCATACACTCTTCCACACAATTAAACTACTTTATAAGTGATAACACACGGAAATTCACCATACCATGAACAACATCCTTGATAATGGCTATAGAACTAATCGAAAGCGCTCGGAATAATAATAACTTTGGATAATTTTTAAATTCTTTAACCCCTAAAAACGAAAAAAAATGTTAGAATGCTGGAAAAACTCAATAAAAGATTAATTACATCTTCCTTGTCGACCGTTTTCAATATATATGTTAGTGGATAACATAAAAATAGTCTACAACTCTCAATGTGTTGTAGCATACCTATGGACGATAATGGGTATGTCACCATTCGCATAAATACAGTAGTAAATACTGTATGTTGGATGAATCTCCAACTTTTCTGGTCAAACTGTCTGCCTCCGGGCAGAGCGGATCCCCAGACGAGACTATGTCGAAGGATAGAGTCTCGTCTCGGGTAACAGCTACCCGATCCCGTTTTATACGGGGTCTAAGGGGAATTTTTGGCCGAGACTTCGGGCTCGGATACCCCACATTAAATTCGGCTTTGTGCCACATCTGACCGCGTCTGACGGTTGGTAGACATTCTGTAGGTGGAGATTCATTATGGAATTCACTTGACTCACTTCTAACAGTTGACTACTTCTTCTATGCACCGCTGGCGAATCTTATATGTATTGTTCTTGTTCTAAGTATTATTGTTCATTACAAACCTACGTGTGATTATTTTATTCAGTAGCCTTCCCTAGGTTACAACACATAGCAAGGAAAGACTCAAAATCCTAGAAGCTATTACTATACAAAATAAGCAGTTCACATGAAATAAAAAATCATTCATGACGCTATCTTGAAATGCATATGATGTAACTAATGTGCGCATACATTTAAAAAATATAATAATATAAAAATAATAATATAAAAATAATGATATAAAAATAAATACAATAAAATAAATAAATCGTATTCATTTTGTTCGGTCCCGTTCCCAAAAGCCGTTACATATGACATCAGGCTAGGCCATTTCAAACTCCCTGCTTCCGAGAAGATACTCATCATTATTACCATCGTCAGTCCCTTGTCTGCTTCAATCCTCGGGGAGATTATTAGAAGCAGAAGAAACTAACAACCAAAATGATCTGTTGACAGTGGTTCTCAGGAGTTCCGACATTGTCATGTTCGTCCACTCTTTGGTGTTGTCTGACCAGCACCCGCCTACAACAGTGCCTCGCAAGATGGGATTGCCGTGTGATGTGGCCAAACATGCCATCTGTAACAATATAATTTCTTACACATCTTTAAAAGATAAGACGATAAATTCCTTTCTTTTAAGTCCACTAAGCTATTGGAGTTTCGTAGGAATTTTATCTCCAGTCAATCTTGAGTGAACTTAAGGGGTTAGCATTCCAGGATTCATGTCTCCAGTTTACCTTTGAATTGGGAAACAGAAAAATTTTATAAATGATTTTAGATAGTCATAAAAGTAGTCCTTTGAAGATTTGACTACCCATGTGGTTTTGGGCTGGTCCTAAATCTTCCGCAAAGACAAGTGGATGGAGGGAATGGGACCCCAGGATTATCCTTATAAGAAGAGACAAGCAAGAAGTCGGGAGGAAAGTGGGTCCAGCGAAGTGGGTTCAGTTTATGAGAGAAGTCGGTAGGGGACCAGAGAAGTTGGAGCTGCCCAGCGGTCAGTGACAGAAAAGTCGGTAGTTAGGAATCAGAAGTCGACGAGCCCAGAGGTCAGTGAAGTTAGGGAGATAGCAGTTCAGCCGAAAGGAAAGATAGCTGGTTAAGTAAGAAATCGTATTGTTGTGAACACCCAACCAGTGTCTATAAAAACATTTGTCGTCACTAGTATTATTTGTTGAAAGCCATCACGGCCGAGAAGACAAACCTGTGCACATATCGAGTTGGGTGTATATGCAAATGCACTCAAACTTGGATGACATCACAGGTGCAGTGAGCGACGAACGATCGGAGAACGTTGTTACAATTACGCCACAAATGACGTCACACAATTTCCGACGCTTAATAGTGACGAGGAGACATTCCTGTTGGCTCACGAAAGTCAATGGTTTTGTGCTCCCTGTAGAAGATGCGGATGAGTTTTCTCAAGCATTTGTTCTCGAATGCCTGGATTCTTTTCCCTGTATGAACGGGGGATGTCAAAATCTTATATCCGTAGAGGAGGATGGATACGACCAGCGATTACTGGAACTTTGTATAGAAAATGTTGTTGATCTTCCATATCCTTCTCTGTCTGGCCATCGCTGTTGTGGCTGTGATGATCCGTGTGCGGTTTTCTGTGTCGCAGCTGCCATGTTTTGATGGCACCCAAGTATTTGAAGCTGATCACATCCTTCAGTGATTCGCCGTCCGTAGTGACGCTGGTGTTGATTGGGCTATTTACCATCACTTTGAATTTCTTTGTGCTGCATTCCATTCCATATGCACTGACTCTTTCAACCACTTTGTTGGTCAGGTCTTTCAATTCAGTGTTACTGCCCACCAATACTATGATGTAGACAGAAGAATTCTAACTACCACACAGACACCACATTGGTTCTTGATAATGACTGCGAGAGTCGAAAGTACTCGAACAAAAAAATAACATAATATCAACTTCGGACATGTCATCAATGTCATCCACGTAAAGGCCTGTTTCATCAGTGCGGCTAGACATCCGATCGAAACCCGACCAATTTGGTGTTTCTACCTCTGAGCTATCAGCGCACGGCAGAGTATTCAAAACCAGCTTAACACTTCGAAGATATATTTTCCAAACTATGTCCCTCTTGGAAGAGTACATATAGAAAAAAATACAAAAGGAAAATCAGGCGCCTCTTAAAAGTAAAGTGGAGGAACATCGAAAGTTGTTGTCTGTGGAGAGACATGGAAATCAGACATGGCTAATCACGTGTGGCGTGAAAACTGTGGATGGAATCAAGAAAATAGACAGAGTACAAAGATAAGACGACTGAAAGAATTGACTATCGTGTGCTATAATTGTGAAATTCAAGATTATTGCCATTTGCGCTGTTGGTGTCAGTTTTTGTCCTGATGAAAATAAGATGTTTCCTTTGGCGCCTTGTTTTGCGCATGCGTCTTTTGAGTTCTCGCAAGGTTTCATTTTCTTCACATGTTTATAGGTTTTGATTGGCGAGCAATATTCTAACGCCAAAACTTCTATCACTAATAGCTACTTTAGTATACGAAGTACTTTTGACTAAGGAACATTATTACTCAACCGACACCAAGCACATTTATATACTATCGAATACATGTTCCTATTTCCACTAATAGCGACGTCACGCGGTAGGAAACCTTATTCATAAACCTGCGTTTATACTTTCCTTTAATTTATGATTGTTTTTGATGTGGTCTTGAACGCTATTTTAGATAACAGGCCCGAGTAGACATCTTGATTGGTTGAGTAAACTCCACCTAATTTTGTAGAAAATGAGAACGGAATTTATTGAGATAAACTTTTATAGTTTCATTGAGAACAGTAATGTTTCTGCAAGAATGCAATTAAATGTTTTTATTAGTCTAAATAATATGTATATATTTGAATTAATTGATGGTAACGCACGGATACGCACACACAATGTTGTCACGTGTATGATATATAATTGATGCCACTCCGTGTGTTTTAATATCACCATAAAGCGTTATTGCTACAAAAATAATACAAATAAAGCTGATAGCTGGAGCCTGTTATAGTTATTATGAATATGAATAGATATTTGATGTATCTAAAATAGAGACGGGTGTCAGAAAAACAAGCTGTCGTCTGCGTCTTTCAATCTAAACGAAAACGAGGCCATTCCCCAAAATAGAAATATGTCATGCTTCAGCTATTTCAAATTCGGTTGAATTAAAAAGTATTTCCTTTCCTATTGATTATGCACAAATAGATAAGGAAATAACTAAATACATTCTATTAATAATCTCCTTATAAAATGTATTTGTTTTGCTAATATATTTATCTATCATACGTTTACGAAAATAGGATCTCGCAATTGCCTCAGTTTGTGTTCATACTAAAAAGCGATAAACTGATGACTAAGACTACCATTACTATTTATATGGTGATGGTAATATTAGCCGTTTCCGTATAAGGAAACATTCGGCATTCGTTGATCGAGCAGCCAACATCTCGATTATGTAACTATTTTCTCTTCGAGTGACGTGTGTTATCTATTTTAGCTGTTTTTGATGTCGAAAGTTCTCAAGTGATTTAGTTTCTGTTATTCGGTATATTTCGTTGTTTGTGATTATGTAACGCCAGACTATGAGGTTCAAAGAAGGATTGTTCTCTCTAAGACTTATAGGATCCATTTGCTCAAAACCCCTTTTTAAATCACTGATCTGAGAAAGAGGTTGTATAAAGCTGACGTCAGGTATTTCTAAACGTGTTTGGCGCCATGTATACCATCCAAATGAATGTCATGATCTATTTAAGGCTATTTAAGAGTATGACTCGAGTATTTAGGTTAATATTTTGGCTTTGTAGTAAACTTGTATGAAACTACCCATAGAGCAGCTTATTCTGTGTTCAATTTCCTTATCTCCGATACTAATTTTATTCCAACACACTTGATAGGAATTATGTTGATACAAAAGTTTCTAATAATTTTTAAGAAGAAATTTTATTTATATAAATTTATTATTCAGTAATCAAAGTGTGTTTTCCTAGCTTCTTGTATTTTTTGTCTACCTTTTCATATAGGTGTCATGTGTGGCTCCAAACCCATTCAGAAATATCTAAACTGTCAACTGTATACAGCCACTTCCCAAGATCAATGGTGAAAAAAGGCTTTGAGCGAGATAAGCCTGAGAGTCTTCCTTCTTTGAACATTGTCGATTGGCACTGTACCAAATAATAGAAATCACACCGCTTGAGGACTACCAACAGTAGCAACAACTTAAATGGATAGCACATGTAACTCAAAGAGAAAATAATGACATGATCAAAATGTTGACGTTCCACACTACTTCAAATAAAAGGTTAGGAAGGAAATCCCCATCAATACTAGAAAGAGACATAACATTAACAAATAACAGAAACTACATCACTTAAGGACTTTCAACAGCAGCAACAACTGAAATGGAAAGCACATGTAAATCAAAGAGAAAATAATGACATAATCAAAATGTTGAAAAATAAAAGGTTAGACAATAAATCAAAAAAAAATAATAGAAACTTCACTTGACGTTCAACAGCAGCAACAACTTCAATGGATAGCACATGTAACTCAAAAGAGAAAATAATGACATAATCAAAATGTTGACGTTCCACACTACTTCAAATAAAAGGTTAAAGGAAATCCCCATCAATACTAGAAAAGAACATAACATTAACAAATAACAGAAACTACATCACTTAAGGACTTTCAACAGCAGCAACAACTGAAATGGAAAGCACATGTAAATCAAAGAGAAAATAATGACATAATCAAAATGTTGACGTTCCACATTACTTCAAATAAAAGGTTAGGAAAGAAACCCCCATCAATACTGGAAAGAGCCATAACACTAAAAAATAATAGAAACTACATCACTTGAGGACTTTCAACAGCAGCAACAACTGAAATGGATAGCACATGTAACTCAAAGAGAAAATAATGACATAATCAAATTATTGACTTTCCACATAAAAGGTTAGGAAGGAAACCCTCATCAATATTGGAAAGAGCGTTAAAAGCTACTGGATTTGAGAAAATCTTTTTACTTAAAAACTCTTTTAAGATAAATCTTACTAATTATAAAATGCAGATTGTGTGTGTGTGTCTGTACGTTTATATATTGGATCGGATTTTCTACATTTTTCAACCGATTTCAACAAAACTTCACAGGACTACGTAAAATTACCTTGCGGTGGTTCTGACAGCGCCAAAAATTGGAAAACACAATTGTTTTTGCACGAAATCAATTTGAAAACACGATTAAGAGGCATCGCGAGAATGAAAGGGGTACAACTCATATCGAGTTATACTTATTATAAAACCCAGATTGTTTGTGTGTGTGTATGTGTGTGAGTGTGTTCGTTTATATATGGGATCGGATTTCCTACATTTTTCAACCGATTTCAACAAAACTTCACTTTTTTTTTGGCAGGTAGTGTTTCTTATTGTCTTGCACACTTTTTTCTTTATTTTTACATTCACAATGCTTTAAAAATTCCATTTACAAGACAATTGTTTATAATAAAATTCTATTCAATCGGTAGACTCATAACGATTGAAAACGATGTTTTTGTTTGAGTTTGGGTTTGACCAATTCGGAAAAAAAAAAAAAAATAAAATAATTAAGACATGCGTGTCCGTCAACCTTAAACAATAATCTTTGTCAATTTTATTTTTCAGTCTTTATGATGGTCGATACTTGATCTATCTCTTACTGTTACATCCCCAGGCAACGCCGGGCTCTACTGCTAGTCTTTTATAAATTTCAACCGAAAGCAGTACTGGCTGCTCAGTTAATGAATGCCGAATGTTTCCTTGTAAGGAAGCGGCTAATATTACCATGACGATTTCAGACAAACTTTTTATTTCATCATATGAGGTTGATGCATATATTTTTCACCATTTTGAACAAAATCATATGAATATGTAGCGCCATCATTCAGTCATCCAATTATCTTCCTTGACTTTTTATGAACTTACAGGCATATTCAGCTAAATTGTATATTCCGTCACAAAAAAAAGATTCCAGTTTTGAATCAATTAATTCTTGCAGGATTTTTTTCTATATCTTCAAAGTGTTCTAACTGCTGACTTGACAATCAGCGTTACATGGAACGAAAAACGTGATGGTTCGAAGGTGACAGGCTTGAAAAATTCACTGCATTTGCAAAAAAAAAAAAAAAAAAAAAAAAAATTCCCATTCCAACTTAATGATTCTTTGCTGTGTTGCATTTGAAACTCAATGGCGGGTGTTGCTAAGCAACAAAATCACCGATCGAGTTTCTTGCTCATTAATGGTCTTTTCTCTTCCAATATGTTATTCAACTGCTCAGGGAAACACTGATTATCTAGGTTTCAGTAATTCGTAATATTTTGGAACCAAAAATAAATTTAAAAAAATAGAAGAATGTCCCTCCTGTATAAAGAGGCTTGAGAGGTTGAAAACTGTTTTTTCATTAACGACCTTCCCGATGAGACAGTTCTTGATTCTGTAGCCATCCGGATAACAACTATGTACCCCTGTCTTATTGCATAATATATTTTAGATGCATCAGGGGTGGTCTTCAGTGATGCAATGTCCTCTTCGCCGATTTCGGGTTTTGCATCATATCGGCTCAAACAGCAACCCCGGCCTGAATCCGGACAAATAAAACCGCCTACTTGAAAGCGTTGTGCGTGTAGCACAACGCTTTCAAGTAGGCGACGCTTTCAACTCCCCGACATTGCAAAAAAAAAAAAAAAAACATCATATCGACCGACATAACCAGAAGTCCAACCGTTCTTACTGAAATACGTCCGTCAGCGTTAGCCAATAATAATAATAATAATAATAATAATAAAGCTTTTCACGCCCCCCTCCTATGTACTGGTCCGTTGCTCACTTTCTGAGCGACGGTTCGGTTCAACTCTCTGTCTACGGACGGAGAGGAACCCGAAGGAGGCTACGCTGAAGGGCGGGGTCTCCTTCGGGGAGGTAAAACCGGCCCTGAACCCGTTTATACGGGTTCAAATGGGCTATTTTTTGGCCGAGCCTTATGGCTCGGAAATGCCCACGTTAAAAAGGCCTTGTGCCACATGACGCTCCCGTGGGGGGACGACTAAATATACTCCTATGTACTGGTGTCTTTCTACTTCTTCCAGTTTCGATACAAGTTACAACACCCTCGGTAAGCTTAAAGATAAGTCTGCTATGTTCCATACGATCAAACTTAAAATTGCTTTCAAAAATTACCTTCAATCTGTTGTTAATTGAGGCAAGATATAGCTTGTTAATTTTAATGCCCCCCCCCCGAAACTGCTCTTTTTTTAATTGTCTAGTCCAACGCTTTTTGCTTTCCCTAAACATGGCTGATGCCAACCCCCACTGCGCTTTCCCAGTCTAATGTATTTCACTGGCATAAAATGGAACGACTATATAGAAACACTTGCTAGGTTTGCTGCTAGGAAAGTTGATTCACTACGAAATCTATCAGGCTATTGTTCGGACTATCCTTCTCTATGGCTGCGAAACGTAGCCACTTAGAGCGGTTGACCTACGAAGGCTTGAAATGTTCGACAACGATTGCCTTCGCTGCATTCTACGATGCCGCCGAATCGATCGTGTGCCCGCGGCCACTCTACGTCGTCGCCTGAGTCTCCGTCCTCTTCCACCCATCCTGCTCCAGCGTCGTCTCCGATAGTTCGATCTCACGCAGCTCGACGCCCGGAGGGAGAGCTCATCCGCGATGTACTTCTCCCTCCTTCTCTTCCTGGCTGGCGAAAACATGTCGGTGGGCAGCTGAGGACGTGGGCTATCACAATCAAGGATGACCTAGCAGTACTATCGGGTCCACAAGTAGTTGGTCTTCGACGATGGAATCGCGATTGGCTCGCCATTTCGTGTGACCTGGCTCGGTATCGGCAGGCATGGGCAGCGATGGTCCGTGATGCTGTACTTGCTCAGGAGGAAGCCGGTTCAACCCGATCAGGGTGAAAACCGATACAAGTTAAGTCAAAAGTCTAGATAATTTACTCCCCAGAATCTATCATATAATTTGATTGATTTATTTTCTACGGCTTATCAACCCTTTGGAAGTTATTTAAAGCCAGAAAATATTTTTAGATTCTAAGAATTCTTGTTTTTTTTTTGTTTTTTTGTTTTTTTACATAATAATGCTGATATAAGTCCGACTAATTAACCCATTGCTGGGGTAAAAGAGGTGGATTCATACTTTTCCCAAGGGTATTTGCGCGTAAAGAAATATAACAAACCCGACTAGAATTTGAACTCCGATTTCCAACTTCGAGCCGTTATCTATTACACCACCCGCACATCCAAGTTTACAGCAGCTAATATTCCCAAGCAGTCATCCGTCTAGGTACTGACCAGGTTAAACGTTGCTTAAATCTGGTATCGTACGGGAACAGGTGTTTCAATGTTATCTATCTATCATATAAGTCCACCATTCGTGCATGGATTCAATATTGCTGCTTCATCTGGTTTGGCGTTTTTATGTATCTTGAGGTTCTTGACAAAATTCAAAGAAGAATCTGCAATATTATCGGTCCTGATCTGGCATCTTGGTTTAATGTAACTTCTCTATGCCTTTTCTATAAATATTTTTGTTGTAATTCTTCTGATTAGCTTTCTTCTTTGTTGCCTCAACCTTATGAATTTAAGTGCAGCACTAGATTGGCAGTTATGTCTCATCATTTTACTGTCAAAATTCCTAAATGTAACCATAAGTTCTATATTAATAGTTTCTTCATTCGCACTTGCTTGTGGAAATCACGATAATCCTTCACTTAAGCAGTGTAAAATAAACTGCTATTCCCTGAACGGCGTAAATCGATAAGACCAATGTATATGCGTTTTTTAGAATTAAACATTACTACAACGGGTAATGGTGGACAATGCAGCAAATAAATGCTGAAAACACAAGATTTTCCATGTACCGCTGACGTCACACGAATTCGTGAAGATGCGACACAAACAACAGCTTAGAAGTTCCAAACTGTCGACGCAGTTTACGCTTGACGCGCATCCAAAGATTTTCACGTTTCGAGTATGAATCATCTATGATACTTGGATGATGTTTACATGATTTGCAATATCAACGATAACCATCTGTTGAAAGGCCCGTCGCACTGGTTGCAATGTAGATTATTTTGAATGAGCCGTCGTTGTTCTAACCAAGTGAGCCCAGTTATAGGCACCCTGTAATGATTGCCAAGCTCTAATAAGCATCAATCTTGTCTATATTTCTAAGATGAGTTATTGTAATTATTTACAGTATTTACATTGTTCGGCTTGTCCTCATTTTTGTTGCCATATTCAAGACGTTTCGGTCGTTGTTCTCCCCCGCCTTCTTCAGGATCTGTCTATATTTCAGAGATGAGGTATTGTAATTATTTATATTATTTACATTGTCCGGCTTGTTGTCCTCATTTTTGTTGCCATATTCAAGACGTTTCGGTCGTTGTTCTCCCCCGCCTTCTTCAGGATCTGTCTATATTTCAGAGATGAGGTATTGTAATTATTTATATTATTTACATTGTCCGGCTTGTTGTCCTCATTTTCGTTGCCATGTCCACAATGTTTCAGCCGTTGTACGCTCTGACCTTCTTCAGGACCTGTCTATAGTTCAGAAATGACGTATTGTAATTATTTACACTATTTACATCATCATCATTATTTTCTCTTTGAGTTACATGTGCTATCCATTTTAGTTGTTGCTGCTGTTGAAAGTCCTCAAGTGATGTGGTTTCTGTTATCTGGTACAGTACTTCGTTTGTGATTCTGTAGCACCAGTCCACAAGATTCGAACAAGGATGATCCACGATAAATGCCTACAGGTTTCATTTGTTGGAAGCCATTTTAACAATTCTGACACTTTCGATAATAAGCGTTTATAAAATAATAAAAATATATATTATATAACAATTAAGACAATCATACTTCAATATCTGTCTATATTTCAGAGACGAGATATTGTAATTATTTACATTTTTCAGGCTGTTGTTCTCATCTTTATTGCCATATTCATGATGTTTCGGCCCTTATACGCTCCCACCTTCTTCAGGACATGTCTATGTTTCTAAGATGAGGTATTGTAATTATTTACACTATTTACATTGCTCGGACTATTGTCCTCATCTTCGTTGCCATTTTCAAAACGTTTCAGGCGTTGTACTCTCCGACCTTCTTCAGGACATGTCTATATTTCAGAGATGAGTCATTGTAATTATTTACATATTTCCAGTTGTTGTCCTCATTTTTATTGCCACATGAATGACGTTTCGGCCGTTGTACGCTCCGACCTTCTTCAGGACATGTCTATATTTCTAAGATGATGAATTGTAATTGTTAACACTATTTACATTGTTTGAGAAGTGCGAGAGAAGAAAATGTTTGCATAGAACTTACGGTTGTATCTAGCCATTTCAACGATAAAAGGATGAGACCTTGCTGGCTAATCTACTACTGCGCTTAAATTCATAAAGTTTAGGTACCACCACAGAGGAAAGTTTATTAGAATAATTACCATGAAAGTATTTATACAAAAGACACAGAGAAGCTACAGTAAGGCTATGGGAAAGTGACTGGAGCCGAGATGCCAGGTCAGAACCAATAACATTGCAGGTTCTCTTCGTATTTTGCCAAGAATCTCTAAATATATTGCAGGAGCACCAGACTAGATGTGTCAGCAATATTCACGGCAAGAATAAATGGTAGACTTATAAATATGTTAGATAGATTCCGTCGAAAAAATTATCTAGCACATCCAAGTACACAAACTTTCCTATCTGCAGAATTAACAATTGATTAAATATAGCTCTCTAGGGATTTTAAATCGAATGATGAGAACTTGCTGTTATTCTATTACTATTGAACAATTCAAAACTTAAAACTTTCTAAAATACCAAGCAACAGAGTCTCCTTGAAAACATCACGTGGAGAAAACGTCTTACACAAACTTCCATGTGAAATTGCAAAAAAAAAAACCAAAAAACAAAAAGAGACGGTGGTCATAAAGATTTGATGTTTCTTATTAGTTAAATGATTTTTTTTTAATAGGTTCATATCTGAGTTGACATTCCTCCTATTTTAAACAGTGGAATTAATGTCAACTGGCCTAGAAATTGAGAAGAAAAACATATATATCCTGTATATAAGTATATATAGAAAAAAAAAACTAAAAAGTTACAAATTAAAAAAATAATAATGTTTTTTTTTTATGAAAGTATTTATTTATATTTGATATTTCAGATCGACCTCGATCTTTCTTCAGAAAGAACTGTTTTTAGAGGTTTGTTTACAAGTAGCGTCCGTCGCGAGATGCGGACGTCACGTGATATGGAACGCCACTGTGTTCGAATATTTTTAACGTAAATCTAACTGTAATAATATTTTAGATGTTGTTTAAAAAAAAAATTTAACTATATCTAAAAAAATGTTTAACTATTGAAATATTTATAAAGATTTAAAATACCCAAGTCTTTATTTAACCCTGTACGTATGTGTAAATAGAAATGTGAGTTTGCGGGTGCACACGTGTATTGAGATGATATCTGTAAACGTGTGTGCGTTCTTGTTTAGAATAACAATATTTACGAGTAAAATGAGAACGCATAACGATTCAGAAAAAAAAATCGTACGATCACGAATTCGAAAGCGAGAACGCCAGACGCAGAAATTTCAGTTTTAAAGGTCAAGAAATTAAGTTTAGCAGAATTCAGTTGGAACTTCAGTGAAACAATAGTCAGCACCAGCGGCCGCTCATAAAGTTCCGTTGCGAATTTAGTACCAAACAGGGATCTCAAATTTGCAACTACAATCAAACGAGTAACACACCCAGATATAATAGACGCAATCTATGAAGTGTGTAAAAATGAACACGAGACTGCAATGTTCATTTATTTCGAAAAGAAAAAAAAAATCCGATCCGTAAAAATTAGATCTAGAAAGCCTAGAATGCTAAATTTAATCCCATACTTTTTTCCCCTCTCCAAATCGGCTGACGCAAAAATTCCCTGTGTTATCTTTTGCCCAGCATTAGAGAAATACAAGTCTTCTTTGATGTGCCGTGTCCCTTCAGGCCGTGGGTGATCATGGCTTTCCGCAACTTCTTATCTTTTATAGTTCTATAGTGGACTATCAGTTATAGTGAAGTGTATGAGTGTTGAAACAGATTGTTTGATTTGGCCTTGGTAGTTAGATAGCCCACCATAAGAGGGGTATAAAACAAGAAAATCAAATTGTAATGTGAAACAACAAATTTATATACATATAAATCAATTATGTTCTTTACAAATAACATTAATGTATTTTGGTTGATACAAGGTCGTCAAAAATGTTCGTAGTAGTCCTTGCAAGAATGAGTTTATATGTACGTAGGCAGGAACGTATGTGTGTATGTACGTATGTATGTATGTATGAGCGTTATCGTAGGGTAGGAATGTCTTTGGAGTAATCGCTCAGTCTTAAAATGTTCCGTTCGTTTATCAAGTATAAAAGAGATGAGGGAGAAAGGTAGAGATAATAATAACGATCGCTTGACGTTTGTCAAGGGACGTGTTAATACGCTCGTCTCCTCTCTGTTGACAGGTGAACTTGTCCGTCTTTTATTTTGTTTGTGGGACTTGAAAAGGTCATTTGGGAATTCACTCCCATATATGATTCGGGCCTTTCCATTGGACGATGAACAAACTTTGCGTCGGCTCGCGGAAAGGTCCGTAAAAGAATTTGTTTCTGACAATTGAAGATTATTTGAATTTTTTTTAGAATGTTTCCTAGTTTTCTATTGGCCGAAAAACATTTCTCATCAAGGTATGAAATTTATCGAGTTTTCGATTCGCTTTTGCGTGTGTGTTAAGCAAAGTTTGTAAATTCGAGTCTTTTTAATGTCTAACAAAATCAATGAGTCAGTGCTTAGCATTTGAATTTTAAATCAAGATCTTGTTTTGTTCACTACAGTTCTAAGCAATGTTTGTCCTCTTACTCTTCCACTCGCGATCCTTTTACAATCTGTAAAAATTCGATTCAAAATTCCTAGAGAGCTATATTTAATCGATTGCTAATTATGCAGATAGGAAATATTGCTCACTGGGATTTTCTTGATAATTTTTTCGACAGAATCTATCTTACATATTTATAAGTCTACCATTTGTTCTTGCTGTGAATATTGCTGTCACATCTGGTCTGCTGTTCCTGCAATATATTTAGAGATTCTTGGTAAACTACAAAGAAGAATCTACAATGTTATTGGTTCTGACCTGGCATCTCGGCTTCGGTCACTTTCCCATAGACTTAGCGTAGCTTCCCTGTGCCTTTTCTATAAATACTTTCATGGTAATTATTTTGATAAACTTTCCTCTGTGGTACCTAAACTTTATGAATTTAAGCGCAGTAGTAGATTAGCCAGTATAGACTCATCATTTTACTGTTGAAATGGTTGCATAGAACCGCAAGTTCTATGCAAACATTTTCTTCTCTGGCACTTCTCATTTGTGGAACTCTCTCCCAGCTTCTTGCTTTCCAGTCAAGTTTGATCTTCAAAAATTTACATGCAATATCAATCGTTATCTTCTATCGTCTTAATTCTTGTTCTTTTATTGTCTACTTCTCTTAATATTATATTCGTCTTAATGACTATATTGTAGGTACTGCCAATAATTCGCTGAAAAAACAGCATGCCATAACGAAAAAAAAAAGGCCCCAAATTTAATAAAAACAAAGTTTTATCGTCAGACTGTTTTTGTTAAGTCTTTGGTCTTAATAACATAATAATAACTAAATGGATTAGAAAACGGCCATAGATTTAATCCTTAAATCCAATACATCATTAAATCCGATAAATTTCTCATTTCGTAAAGAAGAAGCAAGTGCTGTAGACCACCACGTTTAATGGACATCGTCTTATCTAATTCAAGATAGCGCGCAAATGACTAATGTTACGTTAAACTGCATAAAATATCAAATAAAACAATCGTACATATTTTACCTTACTCATATTGGGAGGATTTGTGAAACTGTTTACGTAGGTGCAGCCTGCTCTGTAATTTACTTTGTACTGATAATCGTGACTTCATACTTAATTAATCCTATCAGCTTTGACATGCATTATACTAACAGGGCTGTCAGCATTTATTTTTATAACCCAACTGAATTTTTTGATATCTCTCTGGGTCGCCTTATTTTTTGAGGGGGGGGGTAAACCTAAAATGCACAGAGAATGAATGATGGCAAGGCAAAACTAACAAAATTTAATGAAATCGAGTTTATCTAACGTACTTTACGGTTTCCCATTTTTTTTAAAAAAACTGTGCCAAATTCATCTTTTGATTTTCCGAAAATCATGAAAGGTGTGAGGGGATCGGGGAATAATAGCTACAATACGAAAATTTGTGGACAGCCCAGAGTTACCAAAAACTGCCATTAAAGTAACTGAAATCAGCAAGACTTTTCATTTCCAGCTAACTTTATCTAACAAGGTTGACATGTTATGCCGGCCACTTGCACAAGCTCGTTAGATCATGTGCTGCTGTTCTCTGTTCCTCTTTTCTTCAATATATCCTGTGAATGTCAAATTTTCTAAGCCCTCTTTCCTCATTTCAACGGTCTCTCTCTAATGTTAATGTAAGTTAACACGGACTCGATCAATGATTTGTTTTGGCGTTTATGTAACTCCATTCAGTCAAAATAACACGTCCGTTCGTTGTAGCCTATATGAGCCACGAATGGTTCTTTAAATCCGATATTCCTTAAATCAAGGGATGTTAAATCAGGATATTACTGTGTTGGCAAAAAAAAAAAAAAGAAAGTGCGATCTATTTATTAAGTAAAAAACTTTTTTAAAAATGTTGTCTTTGACATAAACATTTACCATTTTGTTCCACTATCTTTCTTCCATCATAACTCTCACATTCTTCCTAGCTTAATTTATGCCAATCTGGCTGTACATCAGAATAATCTAGTTTTATTAACACAACCGGAACAAGGGTCTCGTGCTTCCCACCGAATCTATAATACTGGTCCCACTCTACTACATGTAGTAGTCATATAAAATACAAATTTTATTGCAATCCAATTATGCACAATAATGGATCCTATGCAATATAGGTGAACAAGGAAAATTGAAAATAAATACAATGTCCCTTGCATGGAGTATTGCTGCCATATATGGTCTGGCGCCCCTTCTGTTTGCCTCGTGGTTCTTGATAGGCTCCAGAGGCGGATATGCAATGTAATTGGTCCTGCCCTGGCGTCTCGTCTACAGTCACTTTCTCACAGACGTGCCGTCGCCTCCCTCTGTCTGTTCTACAAATACTTTCATGGAAATTGCTCCGAGGAGCTGCATTCGCTGGTTCCCAGACGTCATGAGTTCCAGCGCCCTACGAGGCTGGCATACCGCTCTCACCCCTTCACTGTCGAAACTCCTAAATGTAGCCGTCTCTTCTACTCTAATAGCTTCATGTCTCGCACCTCTCGCCTGTGGAACTCCCTTCCCTTCTCCTGTTTCCCTGTGAGCTATAATCTCCAGCTATTCAAGTGTAATGTCAATCGACATCTCCAGTTGCCTTGATCTATCCCCTCATCCTTTCTTCTATCACTCCTATCTGATCTTGCTCTAAATTTTCTGTAACCCCTTGCGTCCTAGTGGCTTCTTGCCTTGCTTGGGGTGAAATGCTTAAAAAAAAAAAAATACAAATTAGATACATATCATAATAGATCATTCCATCTTAAATAAATCAACTATGATTTGCGGCAGTTTTTAACATGAATTTGAATTTTTTTCTTCTTAAAAACTTGAATAATTTAACATATTGAACATTGTGGATAAAAAAATAGTGAATTTTATACAGTGTTTTTCGAGATTTAATATGTACAAAACAAATTCATGAATTTGGACGAAAAAAAAACCCCAGAATTTTTCATCCTTTAATAGTCAGTTGTACTTAGTTTAATTTGTAACGTATATAAATGTAGGTAGAGAAAAAATCAAATGTTGATAAGAAATCGAGGGTTACACCTCAGGGCCCCACTCAGGCTTGACGGACCAGCCCCAGGGATTTTGAATATGTGGATTTTTCAGGGAGGCACGGTGGAGGAATGGATAGCGTTTCGGATTGAGGAATCGGAAAGCCGAGTTCGAATTTCAGTCGAATCCATTACATTCACTTGCGTGCTAATAAACCTTGGGAAAGGTATGAATCCTTTTCTTCTATCCACCCCCACCACGCTATGGGGTAAATAGCAGAACAGACCGGGTTCTATAGCCTTGGATGGCAACTGGTCTACTGCGGGAAAAATCTGCCTCGTCAGTCATGTCTCTCTTTCAATACATGATTGACGAGGCAGATACATGATCGCCTAAGCGTGTATCACGCATGGGACATAACTGACTGACTGGATTTTTCAGTGCGCCCGTATCGCTACCGAATGTGACAAAAGGTCGAGGTTTGAAGTGGGTATACCGGCAATACCGTGGAAAATTTTATCAAGCACCCCCTCGGCCCTTTGCCTTTTGGTGATGCTTCAAGCGCCGAAGGAGAGGTACTTGCCCGTGAGAATGACCCCTTTGGGTTTCTGAATAAGAGTATCTTTTATTTTGAATAACGGTCTCTTTTTTTTTTAATAGAAATATCTTTAACAGCTTTAGATATACAAATGACACTATGTTGATAGCAGACACATAAAGGAAAATACATGAACTCCTACAGAAGATAGTAAAAGAAAGCAAGAAGAAAGTGGGGTAGGACATTTCATCAGCGCCGACTCATCACCGCCGCTGAATTTATAGCTTCAGGCCGGTATTGGGTGTCATAGCGTGCACATATATTAAATCGGCTTTGAGTCGTAGAGATTTTGAAAGTTGGGCTGTTTGCCTTAGTGATTTATTACTTATTACTATTTGGCTAACTGGTGTTTAATTTTCAAGATCAAGCAAATAACCATGCTGGAGCAAAATAGAAGACTGCACAAAAAGCTTAGAATGGAGCAACCCACAATATGGAGAGTCATTACGAGGCTACAAAATGTACAAAGAAACCAGGATGCATTTTTCGATTAATTAATTAGAGGTCACTTCTCTCCCCCTAAAATTGAAGAAGTCTATGAAGGCAGATGAAAGAATTTTGCAGATTGTTTCTTTTTCACAACGATCTCCAACTGAATATTTGAAGGGAATTGCATACAATTTTCAATAAATATTTAAATTAAAAATAAAGTCATGTATTAAAAAATGAGACTTAATAAATTACTTTTTATTTGTTTTTAAAATGTCGACGAAAAAATTTCATAGTTTACAGGTCGTTGAGTTGTCTTCGCGCTGAGTAGGCTAATGGTGAGTCGGCCTGGAGTTGAATTGGCACGGTTATGAGTTGGCTGGTGTTGAGTCGACGGTGTTGAGTTGGCGGTGATGAGTCGCCCTGTACCCAAGAGAAAAAGGACTAAACATCAATTGTTAGAAAACAGAATGCATGGTTGTCAGCAAAAGGGCCAACCCAGCAAGCGAATTACAAATTGGAGATGACAAAATCACTCAAATGCAAGAATTTAAATATCTAAGAATTATTTTAACAGAGGACTGAAAATGCGACACCGAAATTCGAAGAGACATAAACAAATCTCGTAAGAAACAAAGTAAAAATACTTAACTGTTATGTAATATCGGTTCTTCTATATGGTAGTCAATGCTAGGCAATCCCCTCACAGGCGAAGAAGAAACTTGAAGCAACAGAAATGTGGTTTTATAGAAGGATGCTGAAAATATGGACTGAACATGTGAGCAATGATGACATTTTAAAGAAAATGGAAACCAAATGACACTTATTTTAACATTAGAAAGAGACCGTTGAAATGAGGAAAGAGGGCTTAGAAAATATGACACTCACAGGATATGTTGAAGAAAAGAGGAAAGCAGTGCATGACTTAACGTGCTTGTGCAAGTGGCCGGCATAACAGGGGGTTAGAAGAAGGAGCAAAAAAAGAAAATTTACTAAGAACTACAAAGGAGAAGAAATTGTGGAGAGCCATGATCGCTCACGTCCTGAAGGAACACGGCATATAAAATGAGATTTTCAATTTGAATAAAAGTATCTTTCATTTGAATAGAGGTATCTGGTTTAGTGAATAACTCTGGATTAAATACCAATATACTGTAATTCCCCATGTATAATACTCCTTCATTCATAATACGCACCCTTAAAATTATGATGAAAAGTGTGGGAAAATGTTACTACTCACGCATAATACGCATCCCATGTTTGGTAATCAGACCCTATAAATTGTATCTCTCTAATTTCATTACGGCCAGCGTTTCCTACTCTTATTTAAAAAGTAGTTTTAAACATAGAATAATGTTATTCTAATTTATTTTTATAATACTTTTTTTACGGCAATTTTTAAAAGATTTTTTGTAGCTATGCATAATACGCATCTCTGATTTTGCTTATTATTTTTTAGAAAAAAATGCGTATTATACATGGGTTTTACGGTAATTAAAAGTCAATAGAATATAGTGTTTGACTATGAAGCTGGGATTGAAGCGCTGATCAACATGTTTGTGAAGTGTTTTTTATTTGTTTTACAGCGCTCTAAAATCTTATCCGGCACCTTAAAAACTTTCGACAAAAATTTCCTCATTTGATTTGTAAATGATTAAAATGGCAGCGTAAGTACTTTAAGATTTCAGCTTTAAAATAAACCTGGCTCGTCAAGTTGATATTTCCTTCTGAAATCTCACGCTCAGTCGCCCACACAAATAATATTCTGTCTTTACTGGACATTCCACTGATTGGCTAGGCGTATACAGTCGTCCACCCAACTATTTGGGACACGACTTCGTTTATCCATTGTTCAGCTGTACGCTAAGTATTAACGAATGTCAAACTAAATTAACTGGTAGTGTAATTATGTTTGCTGTCCTTAATACAAAATCGCTGAACTTTGTCTGCCTCATGACATTGGCGAGTAATTTTTAGAATTCAATATTATTTTATTTTATTTTATTTTTAATCATTTCACCCCAAACAAGGCCACTTGCTGTTACTGGGAGTGAAAGAATATGAGAAACACGTTACAGAGGATAAAGGACAATAAAAGAACAGGTTTCAGGAAGACAGAAGATTTTGATTGGCGTTGCATTTAAATTTTTGAAAATTTTATATGCCAGGCAAGTAGGAAAACAGAAGAGAATTCCACGTGCGAGAAGAACTAAGAATAAACTATTAGAATAGAACACGATTACATCGAGCTAATTTAACAATTCTTCAACTTATGGAGCATTATAAAGTACAGGCTCTCGAGAAAGTAGTTGAGCAACATGCTCCATAAGTTTTCTATGGGGTTGAGGTCAGGAGATTGGGGCGGCCATGTCATAACACTCACCTGCTTCTCATCAGAGTATTCCTTCATCAATTTTGATTTGTGACAGGGAACATTATCCTGCATAAAAATGAGCTTGGTGGGGTTGATTTGCACCCTTTCAGCAGAAGGGAGCAGACAAGACTCTAAAATTCTCTTGTACTGATTGCTCCTGGGGGCCTTTTCAATAGGTTTTAATAAACCAGTTCCATGAAAAGAAAAGCATCCCCAGAACATTATACTGAACGGATGCTTGACAGTACTTACTGCTAAATGCAAAGAGCTTTCAAAGCTTCTTCTTCGGATTTTAGATCGCTTCTCCTTTGAATTTAGCTCAACTTTCGTTTCATCGGAGAAGAGAACATTTAATAAAAAAAAATCAGGTGAGTCACTTTTATCGAACAGTACTGTATATTGGCAAAGCGGTCTCATCGTTTTATTGTTGAAATAATTATATATAACTATAAATTCTATTTTAATAGTTTCTTTTCTTTTAAAGCTTATATAATACCCTGCAAAAGAAAACCCTGGCTATTCTAAAAACGATCGTGTGCTGGTGACCCAGTTCTCTTTTACCTTGCGTTTCTATAGCTACGTCTGCGTTTTATTTCAAGGGACAAGTCACCATCCTTAAGAGACTTGAACCAGTTTTTATCTTTCGTTTCCTTGTGAGCTTGCAATGTCGCTTTCCCAGTTTTGGGTGCAAACTGACTCGAATAAAAATGGAGGCACAACGGGGTGTAATCATTGTCCGGTCAATGGAAAGCTGGGAGTATGCTGCGTTGTATGTTTTGCAACAGTAAAAAAAAAACTTAAGAAATCAATCATTGAATGACTGATGAAAGTTGCAAAATTCCAAGGATCTTACATCACATTGTAAAATAATAGAAAAATTTATTTAATGTTATTCGAGTATATGTCTCAGTAGCTTATACTTTTGTGGTTTATATTTAAATAAAAGCTCATACTGAACTTAAGTCTTAGTTTGTTTGCATGCTAAAAGCTGACACTCCTAATGACGTTATTATGAATATTTTTTTTTTACTAAATAACGATATTATAATCTAAAACGATGTTTTGTTTATATAAATCTAAGTATATCCTGAATCTTTTAACAAACTCAGTTACACAATATCAATTTTAGAGTTAAAACATTTAACAGTTAAAGCATTTAATAGTTAAAATAAGTATTTAAAACAATTACATCATAAAAAACCGGATACAGTGTGTGCCGGACTCTAACTTGAGGCCAAAACTATATTTGGTTTGACTATTAAATGATTGATATGGCAAATAGTCGGTACGCGGTTGGACTAACAGATCTTGATTGAACAAACAGTATATTAGATGATCGGAATTTAATTACAATAGCTATATAAATAATCGAAAAAGTACGTGATCTAAATGACAGTATAGCAGATCGAACTATCAAAATATGATCAGAATAGTAAAATATTTGAGTGGGTTGGTATAATACAAGCAAATTTACAGTATATTTGATCGAACTAACATTATATTTGATCTGACTAACATTATATTTGATTCGATTAACATTATATTTAATCTGACTATCGGGATATTAATCCTGCTAACATTATATTTGATCAGACTATTAGAATATTTGATTCAACTAACATTATACTTGATCCGACTATCATATTTGATACCACTAACATTGTATTTGATCCAACTATCAGAATATTTGATCTAATATTATACTTGATCCGACTATCATAATATTTGATGCCGCTAACATTATATTTGATCCAACTGTCAGGTCTATTGATCCAAATAACATTATATTTGATCCAACTGTCAGGTCTGTTGATCCAAATAACATTATATTTGATCCAACTGTCAGGTCTATTGATCCAAATAACATTATATTTGATCCGACTGTCAGGTCTATTGATCCAAATAACATTATATTTGATCCAACTGTCAGGACTATTGATCCAAATAACATCATATTTGATCCAACTGTCAGGTCTATTGATCCAAATAACATTATATTTGATCCAACTGTCAGGTCTATTGATCCAAATAACATTATATTTGATCCGACTGTCAGGACTATTGATCCAAATAAATTATATTTGATCCGACTGTTAGGACTATTGATCCAGAAAACATTATGTTTGATCCAGCTATCATAATATTTGATACCGCTAACATTATATTTGATACGACTATAAGAATATTTCATCCGTCTATCATTATACTTGATCCCACTCTAAGAATATTTGGTAACGCTGGCATATTTCATAAAACTATCAGTATATTTGATCCGACTGACAGTATATTTGATTCGATGATCAAAATATAATCGGATTGCGATAATAATTGAGAAAGTGTGTTGAATGTGATCGAATAAACAGTATAGTTTGGTAAAGCCTCCTTGGTAGCTCTATAAAATCTCAAGCGAGCAGTGAGTGCCAAGGAGAATTATAGGGCACACTGTGATTGTAAAGGAACAGTAAGATAATTTAATTCATCGACACTGACTGGAACAAGTCACGACATTTCATATACACATGCGTTTTAATGTTTACCTATATATTTCCATTTTAGACTTATTTTGAATATTTATCTGCAATTGCCATAACTGTATGGAGCAAAAACCTGCCAGCTGATATCCGACAGCTTTTCTGATCAGATCTGGTGACCGCCGCTTGACTGTTCTCGCTTGACTGTTCTCGCTGTCGCTACGATGATGTAAGAAAATTTTGCATGAACTCGTCGCATTAATTCTGTTGCCTTTAACCTGAAGAATAGGGGGAAAACCACTGCCGCTAAGTCTGCCCTTCTATAAACTATGCCAGATATTTCTGTGAATTTATATATATATATATATATATATATATATATATATATATTATGCAGTGTTACATTAGAACATGGACATACCCATTACAAAACTCTACATCTTGTTTCAACGTTAAAATTTTTTTTATAACGTTTCATCAGGTGGGAAATCACGATGCTACTAAAATATTTTACGTTAATATATATATTAAAATATAAAATATAAATAAATATGTAAATAAATACTAAAATATTTTGAAAAAACATATTCCCGTACGATAACGGAAGTTTAGCAACGTCGAGCCTGATCAATATCTAGATGCGTAACCTGTTGTAATAACAGTTTGGATGTGCAGGTGGTGTAATGGATAATGACACGGAATTGTTAATCGGAGAGCCGAGTTTCAATCCCAGCTGTGTTCGTTATATTCACGTTATATTCACGTATACACAAATATCCTAACCGTATAAAATTATATATATATATATATATATATTACTGTAAACTTTATTTTTCGTGGGTACACGTATTTGAATTCAAATAGGTATACCTACTAAAATTAACGTTAAATAGTAATAAGAAATGATGTCGGAATAAAAAAACATATATATATATATATATATATATATATATATATATATATATATATATATATATAAGAGGCTCAAACACTAATATTTCATGGTTATAATTATATATATATATATATATATATATATATATATATATATATAAATAAAAAATAAAGAACAGTAAGATATATAATCCGGTGTTCTTATAGATATTTTTATTTTTACAAAATAGTGCTCAATGTAAATTTACAGAATATTAATATTATAAATTAATTGATTTAAAATATGTTTTTTTTTTGCTACACAGTTCTAATCATGTTTCAAAAATGGAAGCTAATTTTTGCAGTGCCTTTAAAACCCAGTAATTTTAAAAATAACTTACTCCAAAATTCGCTTGAGGATGAAATGGAACTAATGTCTTTAATTTAAATTAAATTCGAAGCTTTTAGCTTCCATTTTGAAACATGGTTAGAACTGTGTTAGAAAAGAAAACATATTTTAAATCAATTAATTTAAAATATAAATATATATATATATATATATATATATATATATATATATATATATGATTTTAAAAGTGCTCAATATCCGTAATTAAAATATGCGGTTGCAATAACACATCAATTATTATCAATCTATCAATAATAATATTACAAATAATATTACGATTAACATAATCACGAACGTTAATAACAGACGCATTGTTGTTAAAAAAATACAAACATCATCAACATGACTACAGACAGAACCCAACTTCACCCACATGGTAGTAGAGCCAGATCAATGAGTCTACATACGTGTGTATGTGCCAATGCGTCTACATATGTATATAAGTGTGAGTGCATGCGAGCATGTCTGCTGGCGCAAACAGCCAACCTGAAAAACGTCAAAGCCATCCCCCCTCCCCTACTAAGAGAACATTGCTACATTTGAAACGCTACAATCTTGACACCGAAACAGAATGAAAATTGTGTACATACGTGTGATAGAACGTATAACTGCGCCTAATTATGCATATGGGTGTGCATGTAGGAAGTAACATGCATTCGCCTGTATGTATGTGTGTCTATGCATATGTGAGTGTCATCCAAAACAAAGACAGAAGAAAATTCTCCCTCCTCCACCACAAACAATCAAACACAAATAAAGCATAAATAGAACCAGTTTATCTGAAGATCGTGAAAGCTTAAAACCAGTGGTTAAAAGCTACTAGACATTCAACAACATATATATATATATATATATATATATATATATATATATATATATATTATGAAATGCACAAAGTCCGACAATTATTTAAAACATTTTTTTTATGTTTATACGTTCTTTTTATAGATACAAATATTTAAGTAAATGCTCTGTTTATAATAAACAGTATTAACAACATTTACCGGCCTGAATGTCCGAGAACCGACAGGGATCGAACCTGTATCCTATACGGACCCGTCATATAGCCTGACGTGCTTTTGCCGATTGGGCTAAAGAGGAGCGTTCGGTTAAGGCACGTCAGGCTATATGACGGTTCCGTATAGGATACAGGTTCGATCCCTGTCAGAGGACGCATATTTTCTATGAAAATTTCTCGGACATTAAGGCCGGTAAATGTTGTTAATACTGTTTATTATAAACAGAGCACTTACTTAAAAAATTTGTATCTATAAAAAGACCGTATAAAAAAAATGTCTTTATATATATATATATATATATATATATATATATATATATATATATATATATTTGTGTGTGTGTAATCCCTGTAAACGTTATTTTTAGTGGATACTTGTATTTGAGTAGATGCTCCGTTTATTTATTAAACTGTATAATGATTTATTTTAGGGAGATCTATGAAGAGAGACGTTTCGCTTAAAGACACAATTTCAGTTCAATTTGGTTCGTTGTAGCTCAGTTGGTTAGAGCGTCCCGGATTTGACGATAGCTCCCTCTGCCCAAAAGGACGCAGGCCGAATCCTGTCAGAGAGCGCAAATTTTCTTTAATACGATTTCTTGATCATTCGGTAGACGAAAATAAAAAACATAACCTGTTTAATAAATAAACAGAGCGTCTAATCAAATACGAGTATCCACTAAAAATAACGTTTGAAGTTATAAAAGCACTGTCGGGTTAATAAAAATCTATTACTTTACAAAAAATATATATACACACACACGCATAGACGCACAAAGGTATAAAGAAATCACCGTTTTTTTTCCTTCCTGTTTCCCAATTTTGTTAACCAGTTTAACGACCGGATTCATCTGTTGCCCAATTGTTTGAAAAATGTCTGCCTAGACCCACCCATAATGTTGTCAAATGGCGGGTCCTATTTTACCGATAACAACAGCTTTTCACTTCTTTTCCTTAGTATCTTTAGAATTTACATTTTGTTTTCCTGTACAATTCAATGTATCTAGCCAAGTTGTATCGTGCTTATACACAGATTAATACGCGACATGAATTAACAAATTGGTTGGCCAATAAGTTCTACCACAACTTACACAGCCCTTATTTCAATGAAATACGTTACTTAGAACGATTACTTCGCTACTTATATAAAAGTATAAACAATTGACAATAATATAAGTGACAGATGGATATAAAAAGGCACGGTTGATTATTTACGGCTAATTTGTTTAAATAATGCACTGACTATTATTTGTGTATTAAGTAAAATGATGCACTAAAATAAGTAACCAAGTAATCATTTTAAGTTCTCTGAATATTGGTACCTTTTTTGATTTTGAGGGGTTCACTATACACGGGTAATCTTTTTGAAGAGGTTAAACATCATGCATTTTTGGTGACTGGTTGCACTATACACACATAATTATTTTTCCTGGAGGGGTTAAAATTTGGGAAAAAAAATCAGGGGTCACACTATACATAAAGTTGGCTTATACACAAATGTATACGGTACCCTGGTGTATTGAATAAAGGGCTCAGTTCAAAATTCCAAGTACAACAGACCCTTGAAAAAAACTATTGAATAAGGCTGGTGAGTATTAATTGATATAAAATGTCCCCTAAGCATGGAAAGTGGAAGTAAATAAAGGGGTCTCTTTTCTATTTTTTATTTTGCAACAAATTATGCAGCACTTATTTCGATTAAATGAGGTACTTAGAACGATTACTTCGCTACTTATCTAAATATAAAACGCGTTAGCAATAATATAAATGACAGATGGCTATAAAAAGACACGGTTGATTATTCACGGTAAATTTGTATAAATAATGGACTATTATGTGGCAACAATTTTAAGTAAAATGATGCACTAAAATGAATAACCAAGTAATCATTTTAAACTATTTCCACACTGTAGAGATACAGAAGGCGATTATCTCCCGTTGGTGGAGATAAGTCACATAGATCACATGATGGACCGCTTTAGTGACGTCACGATAGAGGCAGTCACTTTTCAGTTAGATTACAGCAGCCAAACCTAAAGGTTGCTTTCTTTATCTCGGGTCCTCCACAGCCTGGACAGAAGCTAAATCTGCTTCTCTAGCAGCTTATAAGTCCACTTTGCCGTTTCCCTTTGGGAATATATCTTTCCCAGATATAGAAAGAAACTCCGGTTCGCAGTCCTCTCCTTGAATATGTTCTCACCTAGGACATAGTAGATGAATCTGAAATCCTAAACATGGCTTCTCCAGACACAGTAATATCTCCATATCATATATAAGACCCTTCCTTTTTGTTTCTCCTTACACTCTGCTTTGATGTGTAGATATATGTGATATATTGTTCTCCGCTTGGGACGTGTGTATATATGTATGTATAGTTTTGTGTATGTTTTAGTGATATAAAAGTCTCTCTGAGAATAAAGCATATTTGTCATTTTTTTCCTCTCAGCCATGAACTACGGTGTTATATCACCAGATATAATAATGCCCATAGCGGGGGAAATGCAAATAGGAGAATAAACCATTCTACCATAGCTCTTCCCCGTTACAGTGGTGACCACGACGTTATCTTATTTACCCGACATGAGATACTATCACCCATTATCTGTTGAACACGATACGTTATGAATACGCAAGGAAATGTTCATTTCTCACTCAGTACAATGCCGATAACAGGATAAAAAGCATGTAACGTTTTCCACGCGAAACGAGTCGTCATGATACATTTCAGCAATGGCACAGTGATAAATAACACGTGAGAATATTTCGTCAGTTTTTCTGACATTAAAACGCCATAACTGCTGTTCACACCGTAAAATATAACGAAATATTGACTAGCGACTTTCCCAACGTGTCAACGAAATACAGTTTCCACGCGTATTTTACAGCACGGTAAATGTCGAAAAGACAATTCAGTGCCACAGAAAGGTTCAGAAATATAAAAAAAAAAAACTCTTATTCGTTTAACATGCCAAATATTTACCATTTCTTGACGTTTTAACTAGACTTCATTAAATACGTCTCTTCTCTATCTAGTAACTTTTACGCATTGATTTTCCTCTATGCACGTGTTCATTCAGAGGTTGAATATAAAACAACTTCAACCTCTGACTTCTTTTGGCCTCTGTTTTAACTTTTGACTATAGCAAAGTTAAATACAAATTTTCCCCGTTGACTAACGGATTTGTATGTACTGTTTTTACTTTTTTTCTTTTTTTTTTTTTTTTTGCTAATTTTATTAGAGCATCTTTTTGAACCATTTTCACTATTTCCACGTAGAAATATTTTTTCCACGTGTATACTTTCTATTATTAAATAGGTCAAGTGTATTGGACACACCTTTTTATATGCTGTTCTTCGGCGTGGTAGTGACAAAGTTCAGATATACGCATTTGTGTAGTTACATGGACGTCAGATATTAAAGCCAATTACGCCGTTGCACATATATTTTATGAGAGAAAACTGTGTCCATTTATTTTTATGCAGTTGAATCTTGCGGCAATGCATATTTTTTCAACATGGCCGCCGTCTTCCTCAACTCCAAGCTGAGTTTGATTTTGGCGCGCTTCACTCTCAGTAGTACGCTTACTCATTCCACCGTAGCGTGCAACATGTGGTAGTAAGACCCGCCTCTTTGACCCAATTGGGGTAATTACTTAATAACAAGAAGCACGGGTATACATTTGATGATATTTAATTCAAAATTTTTTTTCACATGTAGTCACCTGACCTTTGCCAAGGATTTTGTTGTCACTCATACTATTTTTCTAGAGGTATTTCCCTGCATTGCTGGATGTTTAATTAAGCCGCCATATGTAAGGAGAATTCTACTTTGACACCACTGAACAAAATTATATCATTATTGTCCCAAATGGTTGAGTTGTATCATATTGTTTCAAGAAGGTATTTGTATTTGGCTGTTGACGTCTCTTCTACTAGCGTAATAAATCCCCATTCTTATTTTTTCTCAATCGGAGTAGAAAGGTTCGCCTATCGTCCCGTTTATACTCCTACCTGATCTTTTGAACAGGGGCAGATGTTTATCCCTTGATTCCTCTTCAAGATTATCTTCCTGGTTCCTTCTAAAGTCTAATCTAATTTTATACTTCGAACGTCTCCGGCCAAACTCTGAAATTTTATTTACTATTTATTTTTTAGTTATCTTTTTTTCTCAAAACGAGGAGATGGGTTCGCCTATCATCCAGTTCACATTCATTTCCGATCTTTTGAACAGGAGTAGAGGTTTATCCCTTGTTTCCTGTTTCGGATCGGTCTTCAAATTCCTTCTAAATTCTTTTAATTCTCTTTCACTCCCATCGCATTGTTTGGGAGTGATTTGATTAAAAAAATATTTGAGGCAGTTTCCTGATACATTCTTCCAGAACTTGACATTTTGGGGTGATGAATTTGTCTAAATGTAAAGCATTCAGTAATTTGAGGCTGTTCTTATTAAGAGAATTTTGTAGTGCTTATCCGAAGGTGTATGATCAGGTGAGTATAGCTTGTGTAGTAGAACATTCCAATCAAGCTGCATCTATTTCTGTCAGGTCTTCAGAATGACGTGAGGTCTGAAGTTGTCCTGATTGATTCTTTTCATCGATTATTGTCTTTAATCGCTCTAACTGGCCACAGTAGTTGCCTGAATTCAACGTCTGATTTGGCGGAAACAAATCGTAATTCACAATGCTCTTCTAACGCCACCGCATACACCACATACGCCGCATACACCATCATAAAATACATGCCGGCTTTTCATTTTCGCCGAGATCTTTTTCGCTGCATATTGTTATATACAATCAATTTTTCATCACCTCTGATCGTTCTTTCTAAAAATGGGTCGTTTTTGTTGCGTTTGAGCAGAGAAAAAATGAAGATGGAAACGCGACCCATTAGTCTTTTTGTTCCCCATTAAATCGTGAGGCATCCAAACATAGTAGCGATTCAAGTCTTTTCAAATGCTTTGCAACTCTCATGCGAATTGTGTGGAGTATCTCTGCAATGTCCCGTGTCTTGTGATATGGGCGGTTATTAATCAGCGTTTCGATTTGGTCATAATCAACGACTGCAAGCCTGCTGGTCGTCTAGATTTTTCAAATCAAAATTTCCACTTATCAAACAATCGAACCTCTTCCAAGCAGTACTCTCAGATATGACACCATCTTCATAAATGGCAACAAATCTTTTGTTTGCTGTTTTTACAGAGTGTTTTTTTTTTTTTTTTTTTTTTTTTGCTGTTTTTTCTTTCGGAAATGTATGGACGTCAAATGACGGAAATACATCACATTTTTCTTCATTTTCACTTTTAACGGAAAAAATGTTTAAAATTCACAATCTATATGCGAATAGTTTAGACAGTCGAGTTGAAAGGTCATCTTTCAGAATATGTATATCATACATTTCAATCACGTGGGAAACGAAATTACATGTTCAAACGCCACCTATTGAAAAACGCTACAAACTTTTGTTCCAACCCAACACACACACATAAATACGCACATACACACACATACATACACACACATATACACATATATAAAGTTGTGCATTTCCGTAGCAATCCGTTTCTAATCATGTTTCCTTAAAAATAACTGGCAGTACGTTTGTCAAGTTTCTTTTATTGTATTTTTATTGTGTGCAAACAGGAACGTTCTTTTTTTAACTTAAGGTATGTAGAAGTTGTCCGAATGATTGTTCCTTTCAAGCAATTTCAGATAATCCCTTAACCATTTTCAAGTATTTTGTATGCGTGTGCGAGTGCTATTGTAAATGATGCATGTAAGTGCTGTTGAAAATTATCTGTCTATGTGCTATTGTACATGATGTGTGTGCGCGATTGTAAAAGATGCGAGCGTGTCATTGTAAACAGTCTAAAGATTGCTGAAATGTAGTATGAGCACAAGCAAGAGAACGAATCTCGTAAACCCCGCGGGTTGAAAGGGTACCACATGTATTGCAGTCGTAGTAGCAATGTTGTTTCCTGGGCAACATAGCCTGATGGAGCCCAGTCCTCTCCAGGATGGTTTGAATTCAGAGTTTTTTCTTCTAGATTGATTTCCAATCAGTTATATGGGAATAAAAGTGTCGCTACCGACACTTGAGTTAGAACATAGATCGCCAGTGAGCAAACACAGGCGATCCCATTTTTTAATTAAGTAGACCACATGACCATAGAGGAAACGCATATATGTAGGAAGTATCTGACGACTAACGATCGCTATTTCTAGTCTATCCTCTATACCAAGGGTCGGCAACCTACGGCCCGCGGAGGCATTTTGATTTTATATGTCATTTTCCATAGAATGTCTACACATCTCAGTGCACTAAAAATATTAGACTATCTGACAGTTATCTTTCATGAGTTTTATTTTACCAAGTTGCGTTGCCTACGTTTAATGTCAAATAATGGATACATATTTGTTATGACCCTTGGTTACATTAAAAGATAACAGAAGCGAAAGGAACGATAAAGTGAAAGAGGCCAGAGAGGGACTGACATGCGAGGTAGCAGAAATCTAAAGACAGTTAAACATACGCGCATTATACATACATGCCTCATGAATGTGTGGATGATACCGCATGTGTACGTACGTAAGTGTATATGTTTGCAACTATTTGTACTCGTATGTATGGGTATATGTGCTTCGTTTTTGTTTGATGTGTGTGTGTGTGTGTGTGTGTGTGTGTGTGCGTGTGTGTGTGTGTGTGTGTGTGTGTGTGTGTGTGTGTGGTTCGTTTGTGGAACAATTTTCAATAACAGTTTCAAACCTACACGTCATAATTTCATCCATTTTACTTCGGTTGATTTTTTTCACTTTGAAGTATTTTGACGTTCCTTGAGGAAAAGTAATTTTTGTTAGGTGTTTTTTTAATTTTAGATTTTCTTTTGTTTTTCTGATTTCTCAATCTTTATTTTCATTATGGTTTTAAATATTTAGGTTGACAGGGGTCTGCATATGTCATTTTCCTTAATTTTTCATTAATGGCCTTCGTCCGGCCCGCGACCTATCATTATAACACGATCCGGCCCGCGGGGTCGAATGAGTTGCCGACCCCTGCTCTGTACTATACCGATCGCTATTTCTAGTCTATCCTCTATTACTATACGGACCGCTATTCTCTACTCTATTCGCTATACTATCTCTACTATTCGGATCACTATACAGTGATTACTATTCGAGCGAGTATTATCGAGCAAGTACTATTAGTGCGAGTGATATTCGAAGGCATCTGACATCAGCAATCTTCATCCGCGTAGTATAAGTTGTATCTGCGATTACAAAGTCTCTACTACAACGAGAATTACAAAAGTGTCAAATCGGACCCAACCTGGCCTACTACACCTATAGCTGTGGGTGAGGGTAAGAAGTGATGGATTTATACTTTTGCCAAGGGTATTTTTACGCGTAATTGAATGTAACCAACTCGACTGGAATTCGAACTTGAATCTTCGATTTCTCATTGTGAGAAGTTATCCATTACACCACCCGCACATCCTACTGAAATGTTGACATTTTTTTTTATTCTCATTATGGCCGTAATGTACTGGCCATATGTGAGATTTAAGAATATGTATACCTTGTGTATTCTGTGAGCGTTGCATTTACAGTTATCATAGGTGGGCACTTTGACGTGGTGTGATGGTTAACAAACTTGTCTCGCTCGATCAATTGCGACTCCGATGAGACAAACCGCCACAATGATAATTTACCTTAACATGAAATGTTTTAAATAGAAAATACTCATGGAAGAACGACACTTACCTTTACATCGCCAAAGCTGTTAAATACAACTTGTTTAAACTAGATAATCCGCACAACAGATGATCTTTGCATGGATTATCATCTGTTCTCTTTTTATCTGCTATTACCGCATCGTTCGGATGAAAAAACCTTTGGCGTCAAGAAAAGCATTAAGTGTACAAGTCTCCCAAAGTTTTTCCTAGTGTAAATCTGATCTGCATTTTGACTTTGGCGTGTTACGTACGCGAATGCAAATAGATTAAATGCCTCCGCAAAGAGAATTTTTGTATCTTTTTAAAAGGTTCTTTCTTTCTTTCTTTCTTTCTTTCTTTCTTTCTTTCTTAGTCTGTTCCTATTTTCGTTTTTCTTTCTTCTTTTTCTTTTTCCTTTCTTTCTTTCTTTCTCTGTTCCTATTTTTCTTTTTCTTTCTTTTTTCGTCCTTTCTTTTTTCGTCCTTGCTTTCTCAGCCTATTCATATGTTTCTTCTTTTTCTTTTTTCTTTCTTTCTTTCTTTCTTTCTTTCTTATTCTGTCCCTATTTTCGTTTTTCTTTCTTCTTTTTCCTTTCTTTCTTTCTTTCTTTCTTTCTTTCTTTCTCTGTTCCTATTTTTCTTTTTCTTTCTTTTTTCGTCCTTTCTTTCTTTTTTCGTCCTTGCTTTCTCAGCCTGTTCATATGTTTCTTCTTTTCTTTCTTTCTTCCTTTTCTTTCTTTCTTTCTTTCTTTCTTTCTTTCTTTCCTTCTTTCTTTCTTTCTTTCTTATTGCCTCAGAAGCTTTTCTAATATAACTTAGCGATTCACTTATTTAAAACTAACGGCGGATTTAGGATGTCGGTGGAAAAAAAACGCACATTTTCTTTATTTCTTTTACTCTCTATCCCCTCTGTCTGTTTATCTCTCTCTCTCTCTCTCTCTCTCTCCCTCTCTTTCCCGCAGACACACATACACACATTCACACAAACGCACACGCAAACATATTCACGCATATTCGCTCATGAACACGAATACACACACTCGCATATAAACACGAGCGCTCATGCCTAAACACACGAAAATCTACACACCCACATACATTATTTTCCTTCACTTCACTTACATTGTTTCCTTCTTTTTTCTTCCCTTTCATCCTCTTTCGGGATGTCGTGAAGAGGTGAAGTTGGCGGTCGATGGCTTGAGTATTTCTACCACGCCTCGACGCGGGAGGTCGTCTTTTTGAAGGGACGTCTGATATTTACTTTATTTTCTTAGTAAATCTAAAATCTAAAACATACAGTGCCTTCATATTTTATACAATGCATTCAATTTACACTTGTTTACTCAGCGTTGCTTAATCTGACACAAGGCTACAATAATAGGGGCCCTAAAGAAGACTGAACTCTCCACACTGGCAATACAATCAAAATTAAAAATTTAAAAAATCAATAACATCTTTTTCATTTGTAGAAGGCCGTGTGGGTTTGGGTGTTGTTGAATTAGGAACACGCGCTGTTTATTTCCTGTTAGAAGAAGGTCCAACTACAAGAATATGGCGGACTTAAATATAGTCCATCCGGATACGTAAAGAACACAAACAAGACAGATTTATATATATATAAACAAATATATGTATTAAACAACAAAATTTAACAATGGGCATAGACAATAACCTTTGCGTGTGTGTGAACATTTGTGTTTGTTCTTTGGTGAATGTTCGTACGTACGTGTATGTGTGTGTAATGTTCATGGCGTCTTCCACAGATGGGAAACGCTATCTTATGCGGGAGCTCACATTGTAGAGGTGTTCGCTGAAATGAAGAAATGAAAAAAGAGAACGAGCCAAGAGGTCACCCAGTATTTATAGTATAGGGAGAGAGACCCCTAGTGAACAATTAGGAAATTAAGGAGGAGCTAACTCCGACACATTTATATTGGAAACGGACAGAAGTCTGGTCGAAAGCGGAAGATCTCAGCTGTCAAGCCATTACCTACTTTTTTTAGTGAATCCAGATATGTGTTTCCTTGTCCGAAAAAAAAAGAAAGTTAAATAAAAATAATATAATATTAAAGTTAAATCCTTGCCTACCATCTTTAATCAATTTTATGTGTACAGGTAATGATCAGGAACGCGGAACAAGAAATCGGCAAACCGAGTTCGAATTCCAGTCGAGTTCGTTACTTCTGATATGAGCTAAATTGTAGAACAAATTTGGCTCTTCATCCTTTGTTGGCAACCAGTGTAGGAGAAGAATAACTCAGAATTAAAAACAATATGTGTCTAGCAAATCTACTCCGTAGAATACTTGCTATGAAATGTCGAGCCGCAACGCCTCGTGTTTGGGAACTGTGAGCTTATATTCCTCGGTGGAGTCTACGGAACTGGAATGAGTTATATATATATATATATATATATATATATAAGCAAATATATGGATATAGATCCGACAGTATGAAGAAAAATATACTGAAAAAACAAACAAAAATCCTAATATGCGATTATGCTGTTTTAATGTTTAATGTCAACGTCGGACGTTTCGGTCTAATAGACCATCTTCAGGACATATTCATAAAACATAATTAACATAGACCATATAAAATTCAACATGAAAAAGACGATGGACATAAAATGAATACCAATCCAAAAAGATAACTGAAATCTTTTATAAGATCAGCGTTCCGTTTAAATATGATCACGTCATCGTCGTTGACATTAAACATTAAAATAGCATAATCGCATATTAGGATTTTGTTTGTTTTTTCATTATATTTTTCTTCATATATATATATATATATATATATATATATATATATATATATATATATATCGAATGTAACAGCAAAATTGTCCAAATCGTGTAACACCATGTGATAATTGTCCATCCCACAAAATGTTTAACATCTAAAAAAATCCCTAAATTGAGTTTCTTCTTTTCCAGGTTTTCAGATAAGACGATTAACCATCATGATACAATTTGTTGTAAGAGTCACTAAAAAAAACCCTTTTGAGTTATTCAACTAAAAAGAGAGCAGGTTAAAATTGCTTTGTGTCAGCTCCACTATGTTTTTCTAGCTGAGCAATGGTGAGAGGAAAAGGATCATTCAGGCCTTCAGTAACGGTACCAAAATTTATACTCTGGCTTCCATTTTCAAAGTTCATTCTAGAGCCATCAAGAGAACGATTAATAAGTTTAAAAAAAAAAAAGGCGGGAACAGTAGAGAGGGAAACTAGATCAGGAGGTCGCAAAAGCAAGAGAGGTCATAATTTCAACTTAGAATTATATACATTCTTATTGTTCAAAGTAGAGTTCAATAGTATTATAAAAACCTCGGAGAACCCCAGTAAGATATCTTTAATCATTTCTAAGTTACAACTGGACAATTTTGCTGTTACACTATTTGGACAATTTTGCTGTTACACCCGGTGTTTATATATATATATATATATTGAATGAAAAAGAAAATGAAAAGAATTCTATTAGGATCTAAATTTTTTATGTGTATGCTTGTCGAGCATTAATCTCGTTAAAAAAGGGGAAATATTAAAGAAACCAGGTCTATATATATATATATATATATATATATATATATATATAGAGAGAGAGAGAGAGAGAAGAGAGAGAGAGAGAGAGAGAGAGAGTTGGAGATAAATATGGAGAGAGTGAGTGAAAAATAAAGAAAGAACGTGAGAGATAGAGAGTGTGTGTGTGACTGCGATAATTGAATTTTCTTCGCTGATGTCAACGGTGATCGCCGGTGTCCGAAGCCAGATAAAAACCAGGACTGTGAATATTTCTTTTAAAATCCGGAAGAAAGTGTTTTTCTTTTCGCTTAGACCGCTTCTAACTTACATGACTATTGCTGTTGTTTTTGTTCGTATATCTGCATATTCACACCGGCTTCCAGAGGGTTCAAATGACACGGTTTAAATCTCCAGCACCTTACCCAGTAGCATAAACGAGTACAGCAAACTTATCGTTTGGACATTCTCAAACCTTCCTCAATTCTTCGATTCTTTCAATAATGCCGCTGATGTTTGCGAACTAACTCCAAGTGCGCCATATATTATAAGTACGACCCTGAACTCCATATTCCATATCTTCATTAATTTTCAAACAAGATACCGATAACTTTAGTGGATGTTTTGATGTTTTGAAATATTTCCAAGTGCGCCATGTATTATAGGCACGACCTCGACGTTTATATTTCATGTCTTCATTAGTTTTCAGATAAGATCCTCATAATCTTCTTGATAGTTTTTGTGTTTTGGGGAGAGTTTCAAGTGCGCCATATATTACAGGCACGACCCTGATATATTCCATACCTTCGTTAGTTTTCAGACAAGATCCAGGTAATCTTGGTGTTTTATTTAGGTTTATTTTATCTTTTTAAGTCTATTTTATCGTTTTAATCTTTGAAACCTTTACTGTGCAAACAGAAGGATTTCGTACTGGGGCTCCAAGTAATTTCCATCTAAGAATTTTTTTTCCAATACATGTTCATCTCCTTTTATGGATAATACTATATCTATTAATCTCGATTTAGATCTGTTGAGCGAGGTTCGGAAGCTCGTTTTTCAGTTTTATCTTTTACTTATTATTATCATGAGTGGTAATAAATATAAACTTTGTCTTTTTATGGCAGTCATAAAATTTTGTACCACCAATCAAATCTTTAGATGAAATTATTGTACACAAAGATTAAAAAAATTCCGTCAAATAATGAACGTCGTTAATGTCAACTGACACAACTGCGTCTATAATATTCTAATCTTCCTTACCATTTTCGCTACAAACAAATCCTTCAGTATCTGTCTATATTTCTGAGATGAGGTATTATGTACACTATTTACATTATTCGGACTATTGTCCTCATCTTTGTCGCCATATTTATTACAACGTTTCGGCCTTTCAGTATCTGTCTATATTTCTGAGATGAGGCATTATGTACATTATTTACATTATTCGGACTATTGTCCTCATCTTTGTCACCATATTAATCACAAAGTTTCGGCCGTTGTACGCTCCGGCCTTCTTCAGGTGGTTGGAATGTCGAACCGAACCCTTTATTTCGCTCACTGTGGTAGACTGTTCTAGTTCCACGTGCTATGTTTGATGGATGTCAGTTATCAGTTATCTCCTGTTAATTTCCCTTTGAAAGTTCTCCACTGCCTTAACTGGGTATTGAACTCACACTCTTTGGGTGACATCCATCAAACATAGCACGTGGAACTAGAACAGTCTACCCAGTGAGCGAAATAAAGGGTTCGGTTCGAAATTCCAACCACCTGAAGAAGGCCGGAGCGTACAACGGCCGAAACGTTGTAATAAATATGGCGACAAAGATGAGGACAGTAGTTCGAATAATGTAAATAATGTAAACAAATCCTTTTTTGATGAGATTGCCTGTTTGGATCTCAAAATTCTTGAGTATTTTACTTTATCCTTTTAGGATATTTTTTGATTCGTACTGAGACCGTGTTGTTTGCTCAATTCCTCATCTGTTTCTGTTCCAGCTCTGTCATGTTTCATTTAAAAATATTTTTTAATTACATTTACTCGTGATAGAGAAAACATATTGTCGAGAACTTCAATATGTTAGAAATATAGAACGGGTGGGCGGCGCCATTCAAAACATCTACCATAGTCTGTTTATATCAGTATCTATCTATCTATCACAGTCTATTCATATCTATCTATCTATCTATCTATCTATCTATCTATCACAGTCTATTCATATCTATCTATCTATCATACGCTCAAGCACCAAAGGGACCCTCCACCCAAGACAATACCTCTCTCTCTCTCTCTCTCTCTCTCTCTCTCTCTCTCTCTCTCTCTCTCTCTCTCTCTCTGGAACCTGATAGGGTCATTACCTGACGCCTGAGGCGTCTACAAATAAGTAGTGCTGAGCAACAACGAAGTTTTGTAAAAAATGGAAACGAAAAGGAAATTAATACTTAATGTCCAGAAGAGGCAGTTGGGAATTCTGGGGTGCATAATGAGAAAGGGAGGCTTAGAGAATCTGATACTCACGGGACAGATAGACGGCAAGATGGACAGAGGAAAACAACGCATAGCTTAGTGAGCTTTAGTAAATGGATCGCGGAACAGGGCTTAGGAGAAATATCGCCTATGTCCTGAAGGGACACGGCACAAGAAGAAGAAGATAGATAGATAGATAGATAGATAGATAGATAGATAGATAGATAGATAGATGTGAACAAACTGACATAGATAGATAGATAGATATGAACAGACTGACATAGATAGATAGATAGATAGATAGATAGATAGATAGATATGAACAGACTGACATAGATAGATAGATAGATGTCCATGTCCATTCATTTGATACAATGTACAGCAGAAATACCTCCCACATTTTAAACTGTCACCTGTGTGGTGTTAGTAAACACAGGCAAGTGGCAATGGTGTTTTCATCTAGCTAATGTCTTACCATTTTATTGTCAGATACCATTTTTAGATAACATCTGTAACCATCATGGCTTGGACCGGTGTACACCGTGCATTTGCTGTTAGAACATTTTTTAAAGACTGGTGAATCTGTAATTCCAACATAGAAAGTTTTTCGTGCTCATTTCATGTTACGTCGGAATAATGCTGATCCGGATAGAAAATTGATACTGCTATGGTTTGAACATTTCAGGGTCACAGACTCAGGGTTTAAAAGATAGTGAAAAGACCTCAAAGCGCTCAAACTTCCTGGAAAACTTTGGAAATTGTCTACAAAAGTTTATGGCGAGAACAGACCACTATTTGGATGATGTCACTTTACAAACCAAATTAATAAAAACTGCATATTTTTTTAATAGAGTTCCCTTGATCTTTTTGTCAATATTTAAAATATAGAATGTATTTCTGCTGCGTCCTGTAATTAGATATCGATGTCCATTTTTTTTTTCTTTCAATTTCACTTTGTGTTGAAACTTGACTAATGCATGGAATAATAATGCAACACAAAAGGTACTTAGTACAAAATGTATTGAAAGAAGAAAGTGTACACAATATTTACATATAGTCTTTTGTATATTCCTGGTAAGACCGTTCCTGGAGAATGTGTTGACTGAGTCGCAGTCGGGCGGAGTCTCTGGTTGAATCTCTTGATTCCTCCCTCTCTTCCCGGTACCAACCATATTTATATGGTCGGTACTCCACTATGCAAATTAGGTGGATCCTACCACAACACTTTGTTATCTGCTGAGAGAGTGACGTCCATTATTTGACGGATTTTTAAATCTTTGTATAAAATAACTTCATATTTTCTGGCTTTTAATAGTGAAATGTTTGAATTTTACTGTTCCATTCCTTCTGATGACTTATAATTTATGTAAATATCGTTGGTTTGCATGGTAAAATGACTTTGTATTCACAGTTCTTAGAGAATCGCCATTCCCACCCACTCATATTTATCTTTAAATTGTTTTTTTTTTAGCCATCTATTCTTGCATCTTCGTCTCAGTAAAAGCAATATTTACTATTCATCGAACTTTTTTTTTACAAAGCACTTCCGAAGTGTTCAACGTGCTCCAACTAATAAGTTCAAAACACTTCAAATACCTCAGTGTATGGATCAGTTATGAAAAATTTAGTCTAGTAGATGAGGAAATGTTACATAGAATAGACTTCATCAGGGATAGTTTTGTCCAACACGGCAAGATGCTACAAACCCAACACATTAACCTTGTCATAACATGTCGACTACAAACCTATCCTTTTCAGGGCATCACTTATCAACGACTACAAACCTATCCTTTTCAGGGAACACTTATCAACGACTACAAACCTATCCTTTTCAGGGCAACACTTATCAACGACTACAAACCTATCCTTTTCAGGGCAACACTTATCAACGACTACAAAACTATCATTTTCAGGGCAACACTTATCAACGACTACAAACCTATCCTTTTCAGGGCAACACTTATCAACGACTACAAACCTATCCTTTTCAGGGCAACACTTATCAACGACTACAAACCTATCCTTTTCAGGGCAACAACGCTCTTCTCACCCTTTACAGGAACACACAGATACTTGGTGCCTAGTGCAGCTTAGCCTTATTTGTGTCGATGTATTTTCTTTAACAAAAATATACTAGGCAATATATTTTTTTACTCTAGACTTCGTTTTATTTGTTGTTGTCTTCCGTTATTCAATATCTGTTTGCATGCCAATATACCACGCGCAACAACCTAAGAATTCGAGTCATCTTCTTCAATATCTCCGTTGAATCGAAATGGCGCCTAACCAGTTCAAAATGTCTAAATTATCAACTTTATACTACCGTTTTCTCAGATCAATGACTAAAAATGGTTTCCATAAAATTAATCCTCTAGGTTTTAAAGAAGACAACCTTTCATCAGATCTTATAGACTGGTGCTACAGAATCACAAACAAAGAGCTTTACCAAATAAAGAAAACCACTTTGAAGACTTCCAACAGCAGCAACAACTAAAATGGATTGCACATTTAACTAGAAGGGAAATAATAACATAATCTAGATAGTGAAGTTCCCACCTTAAATAAAACCTTTGGTAGGAAACTCCAATACTAGTCCGTCCTGGGTATGACGATAAACAAGCAAAGGCCTCTGATCAGAAGGTTTTGAGGAGCGTGGAACCATCTCTTAATTTCTGGTGTTCCCAGGTCCACCCTTACCCGGCGTGGTAGCACCGGCTAGGTTCCAAGCTATGGGTAAATAGTTAACCCCCAAAACGGGGTTAAAACACTATGAATGTGTAAAAATAAGTTTTAATACCAGAAATAGCCTTGTAAAAATTATTACAAGAATACATTTTTGAAAAAAAAAATAATAGCTATACATTTAAAAAAAATATTGCCAAAAATCATGTCGGCGTTAAATAATCCATTGAGGTTGATATGACATAAAACAAAACAAACCTAACCAATACTAAAAGTAATTTTAACAGTGAACTTGAGAAACCTATTTTCCTAAAAAACTGTTTTAAGAGAAAGATTTTATTAATTCTAACTGACAGTTTGTTACTGTCGGTTTAAATTTACAAAATCTTTCAACTATTTGCTTGATGAATGACGAATATTTTTTTTTAATGGAAACCGTTGATATGATTGTTTTTTTTTTTTATGGAAACCGTTGATAAAACTGTTGTTGTTTTTTTTAATGGAAACCGTTGATATGATTGGGTTTTGGGGTTTTTTTTTATAGAAACCGTTGATATAACTGTTTTTTTATGGAAACCGTTGATATATCTGGGTTTTTTTTTATATAGAAACCGTTGATATGACTGTTTTTTTAATGGAAACCATTGATATGTTTTTTTATGGAAACCGTTGATATAACTGTTTTTTTATGGAAACCGTTGATATGATTCTTTTTTTTTTATAGAAACCGTTGATATGTTTTTTTTTTATGGAAACCGTTGATATGATTGGGTTTTTTATTGAAACCGTTGATATAACTGTTGTTTTTTTTTTAATGGAGACCGTTGATATGATTGTTTTTTGTTTTGTTTTTTTTAATAGAAGCCGTTGATATAACGTGTTTTTTTATGGAAACCGGTGATATATCTCAGTTTTTTTTTTATAGAAACCGTTGATATGACTGTTTTTTTTTAATGGAAATCATTGATATTTTTTTTTTATGGAAACCGTTGATATAACTGTTTTTTATGGAAACCGTTGATATGATTCTTTTTTTATAGAAACCGTTGATATATCTGTTTGTTTTTTTTAATGAAAACCGTTGATATGACTATTACTGTTGCGATTGTCACTGTGGTGTTCCACATTTTCTTCCATCTTCTGGGAAGGTCTTCTTAATTTTCTAACTTCTCATTCTTTTCCAATTTCCACTCTGCGTTTTTTGCTACGGCAACAATCTCGATAACTGACGAATCTTCACTTTGTCCACAATAACTAAATCCAATATCCTGGAGTGGGAAAACATTTAAATTTCAATGTTTCATAAAATTATCCGATTTTTCTTATTCCCAAGTACAGCTTCTAGTTTGTGCATGATCAAATACAATTCGTTTGCATTATTCCCAGTGGATCACCGTTCCCACCTAGCGGTATCTCTACTTTTTTTATATATCTTCCGAGATAACTTCTTTTGCTTATTATAAAATGGTTTCATTTCTTTATCCGCCCAAGCATTATTTAACATTCTACTGCGTCCTGTCTGTCCAGGCTTTTATACAGTTTGTTTTAATACATTTAGTGATAAACACCCATTTTTTTTTCTTATCAGGTGTCCTGTGTAACCGTTGCCGATTAATCTGCAATTCTTTTCGCTTGTCTTCTCGAACATTCTATTTCTCATCTTCGACTTCTCGTTTTAGTTTTTTTTTTCCTGGTCCAAGATTTGTTTGTTCTCCGATCTGTTTTGTTGCAACTTCTATTGACTGTGTTTTGTGTATTGTTAGCCAAGTTGACACATTGATGAGCACTCTTGATTTGTTCCTTTTCACATAAGTAACTTCTTCTTCGTCTTATTATTATTATTATTATTATTATTATTATTATTAATATTATTAATATTATTATTACGCTAGTCAAACAGGTTTTGCAACGCACCATGAACAAATAGGCGATACAAATGCAGGAAAGAAAATGGCACAAGAAAGAAAATGAAAAAGAAAGTACTATCAAGTGAACGAATAAAACAAATGAAAAATAAAACTCCCACTCATTCTACAATATCTGAAATAGAAATAAAACCAGCCATGCAGAGATGAGAAGAACGGAGGCGAAAACGTTCACTTTTGATAAGCGAATAATGACGTCTGGGGACAGTTTTTTTCTTTATTTATTTTCCTGATTAAGCGCTTCGAAGACGACCAGAAACTTACACGAAAAAAACAAAAAAAAAAACAAAAAAAAAACAATTAGAATATTGTCTATCAGGGTTGATCTCATTGCTCAACTGTTAAATTACTTTGTTGACAATTGTGCAGCGTCAGTTTAACTACTTACAAAGTTTGACTTAGCTTGGTAAAAGACGCTAGTATGGTGGGACACACACTGGCCATCGAACTTATTACATTATCGAATTGGTTTACGAGACGAGTTTGCGAATCATCGTACTACAATAAGTATTTACATTTGTATTGAGCAATCTTAGATAGGTCTGCTACTAGTGTTGCGTTCTGTGTCGTCTCGGGATCCCTACGCCACTACATAAAACGGTATCACCGAAGGTAATTTACTTTTGGTATTCGATTTATTAAAAGTGGGCGGTTTGAATTCTAAGAAGCAGTAAGAGGAATGCCGTAGCAGGGCCGCATGTCGCACGTTGGCTCAACGTCCCTCCGGTATTAGCCGGTGGCAAGCCTGGGTGTGGGAGGTATATCGAAGCTTCAGAATTCTTGAGACCATCTGATGAATTCGCGCTGTTTTGGACTTATATTCAAAACCACCAAAAAAGGCAATCCGACACTCTCAAAATGTCCGGCCCACGAGGCACTCCAGCCGATCGCTGACCATTCTGGCTTGTAACACAAGGCTTTAAATTTGGATCAGCTTGTGATGTTCGAACTAATTGCAGTAATAACCTGGGAGGCTATATTGCTAACCACTGATCTACAACGACGCGCCCAGATTGGTATTTTCTTACCTTTTTTCTTCTTTTTTTTTTTTTAATCATTTCATCCCAAACAAAGCGATAATGCCACTAATACGCAAGGCGTTATTGGAAGTGAAAAGGAACGAGAAGACATTAGAAGGAGACGGAAACCTAATTCAAAGCAGGAAGGAAAGAATAGACCACTACTCCTATTCAATAGAAAGGGAAGGAGTGTGAATTGGGCGATAGGCGAACCTATCTACTCATTTGGAGGAGAAAACAATTAGTAAGTAAAATCTCAGCGTTCAGGCGGAAACGTTAGAAGTATAAAGTTGATGTAGACCTTAGAAGGAACCGGAAACTCAATCCTAAAAATGAAACAAGGGAGAAATCTCTAGTCCTGTTCAAAAGACGGGGAGGAGACGTTAGAAATATAGGATTCAAGTCGACCTTAGAAGGAACCGGAAACTCAATCCTAAAACGGAAACAATAGATAATGCCTTTCTTACCTTAATTTAAGTCACAGTTTGGAGACATCCAGTGAGGATCGAATGCACTATAGAAATTGCCTGGGAGACTTTATTGCTAACCACTGCTTTACAACCAAGCGCCGAGATTGAAATTTAATAACCTTAGCTTAATCTTGCATAACGTCACATATTTTGGGGACACCTAGTAGGGATCGAACCCACAACAAGAGTAATTTATTGAATATTAGTCTTGACGTGGCCCACTTTGAATACGATCTATTCAGTCGACTATTTGATAGATTAGATATTGACAAATTCAAGTAATAATATATTCGGAGGCAGATCAATAAGTTCGTAACCTAATACAGCTATCGTTTCCTTAGTTGAGATTAGTTTGAAAAATGCTAAAAAAAGTATGTGGCACCCAGTAAAGATTGAATTTGTTTGTCAAAATCTGAAAATAACTGCTAAAAAGCTCCCCTCTCCAAATTTATAGAGAAATCCTGCAGATGCATGCTGTGATTTCTTCTTAACCGATAAAAAATGGACAATTCTGGGTTTTCTCTCCATATTTTGTCCTCTGTTGCCTCGAAATCAGAAGGATGTAACTACTTGACTGTATCCCTTTTGCAAGTGAACACTACTCTTATTTTGTGATCTTTTTTGCTTTATTATTTTCTTATAGTTGCTTTACTTTTGACTTATATATATATATATATATATATATATATGGTATAGAATGACAATTGTAAAAAAATCTTAGATTTTGCCGACGCGTTTCGTCTTCCGACTTTTGAAGGCAAAAATGAAACGTTTTTTGTTGTTATAGTTTTTGTTTGTTATACAACTGATCTGAGAATTTAACTATCTATATATATATATATATATATATATATATATATATATATATATATATATATATATATATATATACAGCCAGACACCAGCACATATGATTTGATTCTTGTGGTGAAGGCTTTGTTCGAGCCAACCACACTTTTTGAATGGCTGAATACAGAGACCTGGTGCACTACGTACCACAAGGTTCCCAAACACCGCTCTGCAGGTTTTGAATTCAAAGTTGTCCTTCTCCTTGCAATGCATAGTACCCAGTCTATCCTTCTAATTGCCCATAGCTGGAGGGAGAAGAAGAGTGTTCATGCCTTTCCCAAGGATATTAGCACGTAAGTGAATGTAATGAATTCGACTGGAATTTGAACTCGGCTCTCCGATTCCTCAATCCGAGCCACTATCCATTACTCCACCGTGCCTATATATATATTGCTTTGTCTCATGCTATTTTGTTCTTTTTTAGTTCTCTTATTTTTTATTGAGAATTCTTGTCGATTACGCATAATCATTGGCAGTTATTCTACAGATTATGGGCCCAGCTTGTTTCCATTTCATAAGAATATGACTAAGCAGACTAACTCGCCAAGCATTGTCCTCTTAGTCTGGTAAAAAAGGTAGGAATCCACCTCTTCTCCCCCAGATATGGGTTAAAAGTAAGACTTGTATCACTAAATCAATATTATACCCCACCAAGAAAAAAAAATTCTTACAATATAAAGATATTTTCTGGCTTTAAATAACCTGAAAAGGGTTGATAAGCTGTAGAAAACAAATCAATCAATTAATCATTAGGTTACGGATTTTTGTCATCATTTTCTGAAACCAACGTGCTCGGTTCAATAACTCTTGGACTATTACAAAGATTGTGCTGCGCCAATATTTTGTAGATTGGTGACTTTCTGCATCCAACAATCTCAGGTTCTGTTCGTAAATAGTTTTGTACAGCCCACGCTTTTGTGCCACAAAAATGACTACGTCTCTTCAATTAGAAATCCACTCATTTATTCCAGTACTCCCTCTCACAGAGAGAGAGAGAGGGGGGGAGAGAGGAAGAGTGATGGGGTGAGAGAGAACCTCAATGATCGCATTCGCTATGTTGAGTTTATTTTTCTTTTTATTCTATATTTAGAGTGAGAATTTATCTTATTTCTTTCTTTCCATCATTGTCATTGCAGGCCAATGACGCGACGTCAACAAAGAAATGATAATTTGACTTCATTTTTCTCATTATTGCTTTTCTAAATTTAGTCTCCCGAACACTGTCCCACTTCATGTTTATAACATCAACACTCTTCTTGCTTGACTTTCGCTTTGAGAGAGAGAGAGAGAGAGAGAGAGAGAGAGAGAGAGAGAGAAAGTGTGTGTGTGTGTGTGTGTTAACGCCCTGTGTGTTAACAGATAATTTGCCCTTATAATTATGCTTAGGAAAGGCTAACGGTGAAATGAAATGGTTTCGTAAGCCAAAACTGAGGAGTTCGAATTCCAGTTGAATCCATTACATTCATTTACGTGCTAATCGCCTTGGAAAAGGTATGAATCCTCTTCTTCCCACCCCACTCCAGTTATGGTTAAATAGCAGGACAGACCGGGTTCTATGGCCTTGGATAGCAACTAGTCTACCGCAGAAAGAAATGGCAACCTACTGCAGGAAAAAACTGCCACGTCAGTCATGTATCGAAAGATACATGATCGCCTAAGCGTCTATCACGCATGCCACATATCTGACTGAAGCCAAAATTGATCTATCTATCTATCTATCTATCTATCTATCTATCTATCTCTTTTAATACCTAACGATTTCAGTCGATCTATCTATCTATCTGTTCATATCTATCTATCGATCTTAGTCGATTCGTCTATCTATCTATCTATCTATCTATATATATATATATATATCTCAGTCTGTTCATATCTATCTATCGATCTCCGTCGATTCATCTATCTATCTATCTATCTATCTATCTATCTATCTATCTATCTCAGTCTGTTCATATCTATCTATCGATCTCCGTCGATTCATCTATCTATCTATCTATCTATCTATCTATCTATCTATCTATCTCTATCTTTGTTTCATATATATATATATATATATATATATATATATATATATATATAATGTATTTCCCAGTCGCTACATAGTTTCAACCAACCGCACTACAGCATTGACAACATCCGATTCGTGTTTTTACCTTCTTCATTTAAGTGCAAACAAGAAAGACTAAAGTCAGAATTAATAATGGTATCCTTAGAATCTTTCTATAGAACCACATTTCTGTTGTTTTTAAGTCTCTTCCTCATCTTTGGGGAGATTGTCCAGAATTCACTGCCATACAAGATGACAGATATCCCGTAACAGTTCAGTACTCTTTTCTTTGCTTCCAACGAAAATTTTCTATCTCTTAATACTCTGCTTAGCTTTTGGAATGCATCTTTGTCTGTCTCAATACGTCTTCGGATCTCAGTGTCGCACTTTCCGTCCTCTGTTAGAACACTTCCCAGATATTTCAGTTTCTGTACATGCTTGATTTTAGTATCCCCGACCTGTAATTTGCATTTTGAGCTCATCCTTTTGCCGATAATCATGCTTTCTGTCTTTTTGTAGTTTATGCTTAGTCCTTTCTTCTCGCTTTCCTTCGTTACCTTCTGTAGGAAGTTTAGTAGTTTCCTTTTTGTGTTCGCTATCAGTGTTGTATCATCTGCATATCTTATATTGTTAAGATTGTGGCCGTCTATAATGAATCCTGGTAGGACTTCTAATTCTCTCAGTATTGCTTCGCTGTATAGGTTGAATAAATCCGGTGGAATGACACAACTTTGTCTTACACCTCTTTCTATTTTTGCATATCTGCTGAACTCATCTTCTGTCCGTATGCAGGCTGTTGCTGCCAGTGTAGATTCTTGATTATTCTAATGTCTTTCCCGAATATGTCAAGGTTGCTGAGCAGCTCTAACAGATCTTTGTGGCGTACCCTGTCGAACGCCTTTGCGTAATCTACAAAACGCAGGAACACGTCCTTCTACATTTGTATTGCTCTTTTTGATAGCATTCTAAGCATAAATATTGCCTTCCTTGTTCCAGTGTCTTTGACGAACCCACACTGTTCTTGTCCTATCTCAGGTTTGATTCTTCTGCGCGATCTATTCATCAGAATTCGGGTGATGAGTTTGTTATATGGCTCATTAGGCTGATTTTCCGGCAGAGTTCGCATTCGTTTGCGCCTTGTTTCTTAGGCGGTGATATGAAAAGAGATCTGCTTAGGTCTTCCGCTATGTCACCACTGTTGTAGATTTCGTTTATTGTTTCTGTGATCTTGTCTATGCCAAAATCGCCTAAGGCTGCCAGCAATACTCTTACAATTGCATCTGGCCCTGCCGCATTTTTTCTGTTCAATTTGGCCAGTGTAGCTTCCACTTCGATTTTTAATATTTTCGGTCTGTGTATTGCCTATTGTTCATGTGGAAAACTACTAGGCCAGAACATCTTACAGTAATACAACATCTGGATAAAACAAACCCACAAAAAACAATAACAACAAAAGATTCTCGGGAAGAATGAGTCTCACTTCATTGTCTATTTGTTATGGTCCGGTTCCTTGTACCACGGTGATAGTCCAAGGTAGAACCAATAAAGAAGAACTCGAATACGGATATGGAATGATACAGATATATTACAAACAGGAATATATACAGAGAAGTAGAAAGTGTTAGTACGAACAATCAGGTTTAGTAGTAATTGTCTGAACACGACTCTGTTTCTGACTGCCTCTGACTCGACTGAATGACTCGCTCGCTCTGACTGACGGACTTCACTCCAGACTTCAGACTGAATAGTATTTAGTCACCCCCCCCACGAGGGCATCATGTGGCACAAGGCCGGTTTAACGTGGAATCTCCGAGCCCGTGGGTTCGGCCAAAAATATGCCCCGTATGAACGGGTTCAGGGTCAGTTTACCTCCCCGAAAAGAGACTCCGCCCTTCGGCGTAGCCTCGTTCGGGTTCCTCCCCGCCCGAAGGCAGAGAATTCAACCGATCATCGGACTTCGGGGTAAACTCCCTGCTTCCTCTTGAGGCGCAGTATTTATTACGTATGGAATGCTCCATTATGTTATTATGGTTAAGGTCCCATAACAATATTTCTCCTCTCATATATATATACATATATATATATATATATATATATATATATATATATTGTCATCTGCAGACAGACTGTTTCGCTGTTTCACAGCTTGTCAGTGTGGCTAGACATCCGATTGCCTAAAGCCGGGATCGAAAACCGATTGATTTGGCATCGGTCGGAGATTTTACCACTAAGCTATCAAAGCCCGGTAGAGGGGAAAGTGAATTTTTGCGTATTTATTCTTTTTGAATAAACATTCCTATGACCTAGAGAGCTCAATTCATGGAAGACCTTTGCATTATCAGCAGTAGTAGTCACTGTTTACAAATTCACGCTTTCGATCCAGAGTGCTAAATTTTTCGGGGGCGTATATATTGTCATCCACAGACAGACTGCTCATCAGTGTGGCTAGACATCCGATTGCCTCAAGCCGGGATCGAAACCAGACTGATTTGGCATCAATCGAAGATTTTACCCCTAATCTATCAGCGCCCGGAGAAGGTGAAATTTTGCGGATTTATTCTTTTTGAATAAACACGCCTGTGACCTAGAGAGCCCAATAAATTGTTTATTCGCAAATGCTCTTGTAGCAACGCTGCCCAAGAAGATGTATCCCATATCAGTGGCGTGTCCTGAAAAAAAAAAGCTTGGGTAAGAAAATAAAAGTTATGATCGTAGACAAAAATAAATAATTTCTATTGATTTAACATAGGAGTAATAAAATAAAATACCTTAATTTACCATTTTAAACACAGTTCAATTGAAGTCTTCTGTTAGCAAATCTGCAGCAGTTGTCAAACGCTCTGTCTCCTGCATGACTTTAACGTTTCCTCAAATTTATCACATAATTCTTCTGTATCATTTAAACATGGAATATGGAAATTGAATTTTGCGTTTCAGAGGTAGAGATTTTCAAAGACAAATACTTGCTTACAAGATGCAAGTGTTTATTTTTTTTAAAGTGTAAATTCTCCGATTCTCCCTCAAACAACTGAAATAAATAATGTTAAACTTAATAAAGATTTATTTTTTTAAATTTTGAACAAAATAATTGGTTCCGCTTTAGAGTGTGTCCTACCAATCAGTTTTTGCTTAAGTGTGTATCCTACCACAACATTTGTATCCGACATTATTGCAGTAATGTCCCGACATTTTCTCGATATCTTAATGACATTCAGAATGTTTTTATTTAAAGGGTTCAAATAACTTGTTTTATGATTTTTTTAGTCAATTTTTTTATTTTCTATTTTTTTCTATTTTAAATTTTATAATACGACAATAAATGGCATCCCTCCTTTCGTTTTTGCTTTTCCCCTTACGTTAAATATTGGAGGATACAAATTTGGTGGTAGGATACACTGATCGGCAGGACACACAACAAAGCGGCAACGAATAATTTTTATAAGGTAAGTAATGTGGACTTTAGCGTATTTGGTAAGTTCACCGCCGTTAATTCACCTCGGGGAAAGTTCACCTCGGGGAAAGTTCACTTCGGGGAAAGTTCACCTCGGGGAAAGTTCACCTCGGGGAAAGTTCACCTTGTGGAAAGTTCACCTCGGGGAAAGTTCACCTTGGGGAAAGTTCACCTCGGGGAGAGTTCACCTCGGGGAAAGTTCACCTCGAGGAAAGTTCACTTCGGGGAAAGTTCACCTCGAGGAAAGTTCACCTCGAGGAAAATTCCCCTCGGGGAAAGTTCACCTCGGGGAGAGTTCATCCCGGGGGAAATATCTCCACAAAAGGAAAAAAAAAAAAGGAGCAATTTTTAGTCCGTTCTAATTTCATTGATCAACGCATGTAAAATATTTTTGAAATAGGTCAAAAGTAAATTAGAACTGGCATTATACGTATGAATTTAATTAATTTAATAATTAACGACTTCAGCTAATATACAAAAATAGAAAGGAGCTTAAGGCAAGGATGCGTTTTCTCACCTGACCTGTTTTAACCTACACAGCGAGGCAATCCTGGTAGAATTGGAAACCCTACCGGGATTTAGAATTGGCGGCCACAATCTTTACAACATAGGATACGCAGATGACACAGTACTGACAGCAGACACTTAAATGAAATTACAAAACCTCTTACAGAAAGTAGCGACGGCGAGTGTGAGGAAGGTACTAAGCATAAACTACAAGAAAACAGAATGAATGGTCATCAGTAAGCGGATGAGCGCGAAATGCTATTTGCATGTCGGGAACATTAGAATCAAGCAGACACGGAAGTTTAAATATCTGAGAAGCGTCTTGACAGAGAACGGTAAATGCGACACTGAGATCCGTAGACGTATTGGGATGGCCAAGGACACATTCCACAAGCTGGGCAGAGTACTGCGAGACAGGAAGATTTCTTTGGTAACAAAGAAAAAAATACTAAACCGTTACATGACATCTGTCCTTCTTTACGGCAGCGACTGTTGGATGATTTCCTCAAACATGAAGAAGAGACTCGAGGAGACGGAGATGTGGTTCTACAGAAGGATGCTAAGGATATCATGGACCGAGCGTGTGAGCAACGATGAGATCTTAAAGAGGTTGCAAACAAGGAGGAGGCTTATACTTAACAAGAAGAGGCAGCTGAAGTTTCTAGAACACATAATGAGGAAGGAGGGCCTGGAGAATCTGATACTCACGGGTCGAATAGAGGGAAAGAAAAAACAACACATGACATACGGCCTTAAGCAAGTGGATGACAGAACGTGGTCTGGAGGACGTGGCAGAGGGAAGGAATTTGTTGAAAGCTGCAAGGGATAGAGGGTGTTAAACCGTTCCATAGGCTCACTTACTCAGCAAATGATACCATGTTTCACCCTGTTATCTAACTCAACCTGATATGGATGAGACATTTCCTAGATGTGTGGATTACAGGGTGGTTGCCCGGTTTTAGGTCAATGTGATCTTCACCCACGAAATTGATCCGGGTACATGTTTATTAGGTATTTTGTGGGGTTGATCTGAACTGGAGCTTTTTGAATGGCGCAATCCGACGTTACCAGCCCCAGGTCTCTGAGCGAGGGTAATCCACGTATAGTAGGTCCCTCTGAGGTTATCACATAGAATTTCAGTGTTTTCCACTTCCCTTTGTAGGCATGTTGTATTTTAATGGACCCATGTTGACTGATGCTGAAGCCATTATATGCAGTCAATACAGTTGACTCATTGCATGTTGCATCAGGAAGTGGCTCTCCGGAAGGGCTAATTTTTTTCCGGAAACCTCTTAAGGGACGTACGTAAAGGGGGGGTATTTCCTTCAGCTCCCGTGTCAGTCTTGGCCCTGAGTTAATGGTTGCCTAGTTGGTTGGGAAGTCTGCAATGAAGATCTGCAAAAGCCTTGATCCGAGTGTCTTCTTTGTTGTGTAGCTGAATCGTATCAAAGGGCATTTTGTCGAAACGTTCATATAACTCGTCACCGTCGTCCTGGCAGGCAGGGATTTGTTGAGTAGACACAGTTACTGCGTTTCCTATCCTGGTGCCTGTGTTTGTGATTTCCTTGCATTGAGTCAATTGCTTCTTCCACCGCGAGGAAAGTTGGCTCTCTGTGCCGCGCCAGGAAATTTTTCTCCCCTGAATCGATACTTCAAATATACAAAACAACCATTCGCCCTTGCATGGAGTATTGCTGCCATATATGGGCTGGAGCACCTTCTGCTTACTTCGGAGTTCTTGACAAGATCCAGAGAAGGATATGTAATCTAATTGGCCCTGATCTAGCGTCTTGTTTGCAGTCACTCCCTCACAGACGCGCCGTCGCCTCTCTCTGTCTTTTTCTACAAATACTTCCACGGTAACTGCTCTGATGAGCTGCTCTCTCTGGTTCCCAGACTCCATGAAATCAAGCGCCCTACGAGGCTGGCATCCTGCTCACCCTTACACCGTAGAAACCTTCAAATGTAGCCGTCTCTTCTACTCCAATAGCTTCATCCTCGCACCTCTCGCCAGTGGAACACCCTCCCCAATTACTGTTTCCCTGAAGCTATAATCTCCAACTATTTAAATGTAATGTCAATCGACATCTCCAATTACCTTGATCTACCCACTATCCTTCTCCTCTTCCTTTCTCCTATCACTCTTATATGCTCTCGCTCCAAATCTTCCGCAACCCCCTGCATCCTAGTGGCTTCACGCCTTGCTTGGGGCACAATGCTTAAAAAAAAAAAAAAAAAAAAAAATCCCCGAGGCCCTGGTTTAAATTTTTGGCTCTTTTTCGTCGTGTACGTTTGAGCGTGCCTTTCTGTGTTCTCTTTTTTGTTGTTACATACTTTTGCCAAATGATTTTTCCGTCCACATGCTGAACATGTAGTACACCAAGCGTGACATTTACATTTACGATGGAAGTGAGTGTTGCTGCATCGTTTGCAAAGATTGCATATAATTGTATTGATTTCCTGGCTCTTTCCGTCTTGGATTTTGGCCAGTTGCTTCATATGATTAAGAGAAGTGTTGTGGTAGGATCCACCTAATTTGCATAGTGGAGTACCGACCATATAAATATGGTTGGTACCGGGAAGAGAGTGAGAGGAATCAAGAGATTCAATCCAGAGACTCTGCCCGACTGCATTATTATTCCATGCATTAGTCAAGTTTCAACAAGAAGCTTCATGGATTCCACAGATATTCAGGACTTCTTGAATGCAACTCCAGGTGATTCATTTCTGTAATAGTCTGCTATATTAACTGTTCTTCGGTTTCCTGGGTGTCCCGGAAATTGTATTTTTTTTTTTTTTTTTTTTTGCTTCTAACCTGCACCTAGCTGTGAAATTCTTAATGGTTTCCGTAGCACTTCGTGCATATTGTCGCAGGTCAAATCGTGTTCCTCGAATTTCTGCCAAATAACTTCTGGGTTATTTTTGTCGGCTTCGTTATTGTTGAAACTTGACTAATGCATGGAATAATAATACAACACAAAATGTACTTAGAACAAAATGTATTGAAACAAGAAAGTGTACACAATATTTACATATAGTCTTTTGTATATTCTTGGGAAGACCGTTCCTGGAGAATGTGTTGACTTAGTCGCAGTCGGCAGAGTCTCTGGATTGAATCTCTTGATTCCTCCCCCTTCTCTTCCTGGTACCAACCATATTTATATGGTCGGTACTCCACAATGCAAATTAGGTGGATCCTACCACAACATTTATCGAAAATCCACGAGTTGAAACTTCTCAGACCTTCTTCTCCAGCTAGCAAAAGAATGTGGTCAACCTGTTTGCCAGTTGGTATGTTTCTGACATGGAAGTAGAGGTTGTAAAGCTGTTTTGAAAAATCCGAACGAATCCACCAGGTTTGTGGACGTCCAGCACATAACTGGTTCGCACGTGTTTGTAGCCATTGCGACTAACATTGTTGTGAAGCACGGAGACACTAGATATGTAATACTGTAAAGCACTTACTTGTACAGCCGTGGTTTTGTTTCACTGAAGAGTGTTTGAGTGGCAGTTCCTTTTTCTTTTCTCTTCCGTGCTAATTACTTTTTTAAATAAAAAAAATGGCGACGTTCGGTAAGTATTTACTCTGTCCCCCGACTAGGACGAGATGTGATACAAAGTCTATTTTTAGGTGGGGACCCGAGCGCGTACACCCGGGACAGGAACAAAAATTCCCTTCAGCACTCGCAACCGTCGGTTGCGCTGGTCTCGGTGCGAACACCGATCCCTCCCTCTGGTGCAATGGGAGAGCGCGACCTCGGGCAGCTGTTCCCCAGGGCTGGGCATCTCTTCAGTATTATTTTCCCAGTTGCCCCTCTGTCCTTTGACAGAGAAGCCACGTTCGGTAAGTCTCCATGTGGTATCGCTTCTGCGTGTAGTAGGCCTCGTTATTCCTGTCAGAGGGGTTTGAAGTCTGTTCAACTTGAAACATTGCTTTATATATATATATATATATATATATATATATATATATATATATATATATTGTGTGTATTTAGGCACTATATTTTCATTAATACACGTTTCATTAAATAATATAGACAAGTGTTGTCTATTTATTTTATGTAAATTTTTTCGTAACATCTGATAAGTTTAATAACATTATCGTTGAACGAAGAAAGAAATTCACAATATTGATCCATATTTTTTAATATAATCTAAGCTTTCGGCTTACTTAAGCCATTATCAAAGATGTCAATTACAACATATTAAACAATATACGGACACGACAGTGATTATAGTCTGTCAATGTTTATATAGATGATTTCTAAGCAACGATAAACACGCGTATTTAAGACGATAGAAGCGAAAATCGCACCGCATCTCATGACGTCACACATGAGCACACGAGAGTGAATTGGAGAATGAAGTATGGAAAGCCGTTGGTATAAACCAATGGCTTCTGTTACCAATTATAGACATTTAAGAATATTTGTAGAGATGGCATAATTGATTTTGTTTAGGTTGGGTTCCAACTGTTTGATGTATAATGCTTTAAGGATTTTTAGTTTTTGTCTATTGTTTTCATGTCGAAGTATAATTGTATTATGGCATCTCTACAAATATTTACAGGTAAGACCCGCTTTGTAATGCACACAGTATCAAACCATCCTCCGTCCCATCTTATTCCATTGTTAAGAAGGACGTTCCATTCGGTGAGGTTCTTCCCAATGGACGCGGCATTGTGTAATAGATTCCCAAGTGGATACTTCCCGTCTATTATAATCTTAATCTTTTCGATTCTAGGCTGAACCGTTATCTATTCTACATATTATTCTACAGTTCTTACGACCATAAAACCACCCCATTCAGTAATCCTCTGTCTTGAGTGGCTCTCGACCTTTATACAGGTTGAACAACAGGAAAGAATTGTGTTAACATCATCGTCTGCATTTATATTTTATTGTATTTATTCTTACGGCAATATTAAAAAAAAACAGTGAGAAAAAACCAAAAGTAAGAAAGCAAGCAAGCCAGCGACAATCTGGATATACCCGACAAATGGGTGGAGCTCAAACGAGGGCAGAAACGAAAAAAATCTAGGGTAATGAAATCTCCTGTCTCGTGTAGACCTTCCTAACAACGGCCTGTTTCAAACCGTATTTTTCACTCTTTTGTCTACGCAACTTGATTCGGGTTTGTTTATAAGTTTGTAACGTGAACGGGGCTGTGTGCCAAATAACAGCATGGCGTACTTTTGAGCGATTTTCTTTAAAAGTGATTCAACCGAAAAGATAAAATCACGTCATGAATACGTGGCAGTTGGATGGCCGCATAACTTAAATGTATGCACAAATAAATAAATCTATCTATCTATCTATCTGTCTGTCTAATTCTGTGCATATCTAATTCTGTACATATCTATCTATCTATCTATCTATCTATCTATCTATCTATCTATCTATCTATCTATCCAATTCTGTGCCTATCTATATAATTCTGTGTATATCGATCTATCTAATTCTGGGCATATCTATCTATCTATCTATCTATCTATCTATCTATCTATCTATCTATCTATCTAATTCTGTGCATATATAATTCTGTGCATATCTATCTATCTATCTAACTATCTATCTATCTAATTCTGTGCATATCTATCTATCGATCTAATTCTGTGCATATCTATCTATCGATCTAATTCTGTGCATATCTATCTTATCTATCTAATTGTGCGCATATCTAATTCTGTGCATATCTATCTAATTCTGTGCATATCTATCTATCTATCTATCTATCTATCTATCTATCTAATTCTGGGCATATCTAATTCTGTGCATGTCTATCCAATTCTGTGCATATCTATCTATCTAATTCTGTGCATATCTATCTATCTATCTAATTCTGTGCATATCTAATTATGTGCATATCTATCTAATTCTGTGCATATCGATCTATATATCTATCTATCTAATTCTGTGCATATCTAATTCTATGCATATCTATCTATCTATCTAATTCTGTGTATATCTACCTAATTCTGTGCATATCTATCTATCTATCTAACTATCTATCTAATTCTGTGCATATCTAATTCTGTGCATATCCATCTATCTATCTATCTATCTATCTATCTATCTATCTATCTATCTATCTAATTCTGTGCATATGTATCTATCGATCTAATTCTGTGCATATCTATCTTATCTATCTAATTGTGTGCATATCTAATTCTGTGCATATCTATCTAATTCTGTGCATATCTATCTATCTATCTATCTATCTAATTCTGTGCATATCTAATTCTGTGCATATCTAATTCTGTGCATATCTATCTAATTCTGCGCATATCTATCTATCTAATTCTGTGCATATCTATCTATCTAATTCTGTACATATCTAATTATGTGCATATCTATCTAATTCTGTGCATATCGATCTATATATCTATCTATCTATCTAATTCTGTGCATATCTAATTCTATGCATACCTATCTATCTATCTAATTCTGTGTATATCTACCTAATTCTGTGCATATCTATCTATCTATCTATCTAACTATCTATCTAATTCTGTGCATATCTAATTCTGTGCATATCTATCTATCTATCTATCTATCTATCTAATTCTGTGCATATCTATCTATCGATCTAATTCTGTGCATATCTATCTTATCTATCTAATTGTGTGCATATCTAATTCTGTGCATATCTATCTAATTCTGTGCATATCTATCTATCTATCTATCTATCTATCTAATTCTGTGCATATCTAATTCTGTGCATATCTAATTCTGTGCATATCTATCTAATTCTGTGCATATCTATCTATCTAATTCTGTGCATATCTATCTATCTATCTAATTCTGTGCATATCTAATTATGTGCATATCTATCTAATTCTGTGCATATCGATCTATATATCTATCTATCTATCTAATTCTGTGCATATCTAATTCTATGCATATCTATCTATCTATCTATCTATCTATCTATCTATCTATCTCATTCTGTGCATATCTATCAAAAAAATTTAAATAGATAATAAACAAGAAAATTGGGAGGAAATGGAAGAAAACATTTGAAAAAAATGGTGTTGCCATTGTAAAAAGTGAGGGAAATATATAAAATATTTAAAAAAAAAACCACATTGCTGAAAGCACGAAAATTACCGAGTTTAACCGAGCATTACAAAGAGAAAACCTTTCAATTCAGCAAAGTTGAGTATGATTTCTCAGCATTTATCTTTACAGATCATTCTCTAAAATTACATTCGATGGGCCTGACAGCTGGGTTAGAGTTCTTGCCCTACTGCTGGTTGTTGAAGAGTGGCAGACAAGATATATGCATGAAAATGACGGGTGATCATTGTTCGTAAAAGTGAAAGAAAATGGAATCAAATTCAACAAGACGATATTTTCCTGTGTCTTTACATAACAATTGACTCATTAACAAATGAGAGAAAATACACTTGTGTGATTGTAGATATAATTGAAACAAATAGACGTTAAAAGTTAGCAATTAGAAAGGCGGGGGAGAAGATATCCTGTGCTTATGTTACTTTTACTGCGTGCTAAAAGGAAAAGAGAGAAGGAAGAAAGAAGACAGGAAGTGTCCTTTTTTCGTAGTTATTTAACATCACTACATAACGGCGTCTTGGAAAACCAAATAGGCGTAGCCCACATCGTTGTTCATGGAAATAGACAACCAACACGATTTAGAAAACATCTATCTATCTATCTATCTATCTATCTATCTATCTATCTATCTATCTATCTATCTATCTCAGTCTATCCATATACTATTTATCCATCTGAATCTTTTCGTATTCATCTATCTCAGTCTGTTCGTATCTATCTATCTATCTATCTATCTATCTATCTATCTATCTGTCCATATACTATCTATCTATCTATCTATCTATCTATCTATCTATCTATGCGTGCGTTTGTGCGTGTGTGTGTGCGTGCGTTTGCTTGAGTAAAGTTGGATGAGAATCTAACGGAAAAGGAAATATATAAGAAAATTTGGAAAAAATTCCTTCGACAAATATCGCAAATGATCAGCATCATCAGGAAAAGAATTTTGTTTCTCAAGAACAAAATCTACATTAACGTGACAAAACGGATGAATGGTTGACGTCCTTTGATATGAAGGACAAAGAATTTTTCATCCATTTTTTTTTTTTTTTTGTTGGTTTGACAAAATATATTTTCGATGGAAATTAGAGGGGACGCCATGAATTTATGTTAATTTGTTCAGGGAGATGACAAATGACTCTCAAGGGAATGTTACGGTATGACCAATATATGTTGATGTTATTATCAAGTGAGAAACAGTTCCCAAAGGACAAGAGAACTGATATACAACGGTGGTCTTTTCAAAATAGTTTTCGGTAAAGAAATGTGGTTAATAAGCACGAGTTTTATATAGTAAAGGGTATTCGAATAACTTGGACTGATTTTAAATGTGAATTAATTTTAAGCGTCTAATGATTTTTTTCTTTTTCTTTCAGATCTGGTGGACATTTGGGCGATATTATTTTTCACACATAATTGCCAGCGGCAAGAGATGAAAAGAACTTTGTTCCAAAAAGTGAAAAAAAAAATCAAATACAATGTTATGGCGGAATTTCGGTAAAATATGAAAATTGAAATGTAATAGAATAGGGGATGGGGTGTATAAGAGAGTCGGAGATTTGGGGGGGGTCACATGATCCTTTTCGCCAATACTGCCTGTTCTTTCTATTTATTTAAACATTATTTAAATTATTTATATTCGGACTGTAGTCGCCATCTTTCTTGCTATCACACATCGTTTCGGTCGCTGTGTCGTCTGGCCTTCCACAAGTGAATATCGATCTACGAGGAATTTTCAACTGAACACTTTATTTAATTGTTGTTCTAATGAGGCTACGATGGACTCTTCAACTTACTATAAAGCTACTAGGTAAAGTAGGCCTCGGGGGAAACAGTGATTTACTGAACACTGGCGAACCGACACACACTCCCAAGTCGTGTAACACTTTTCTGTTGTATTTACTGTTCAATACACTATTTATCTGCAACCTCTTGTCTTGTTATTCTTCTCCATTTACTTGGTCACAACATTAATCTACAGCGGTAGACTGTTCTCCTTCCACTGCACATATTTAGGGATACTTCGTCTAGTTCTTATTTTTACTACTGTTCAGTTATTTCATCAGGTATATATCGATCCGGGTAACCCTACAGGCATTTCCTACGGGGCAATAACCTAATGTATTAAAGCGTTGCTTCGCGAATTTGTTGGCAGCAATTGTGTGTTCAATCCTTAGGCCGGGCAGTGTGTACTTGGACTCAATGGAAGCAGCCGAGCAATAACGAAGTAGTAGTAAAATAAGAAATAAAATAATATAAAACTCACGAAAACGGACATTCATTTCGAAATTCCCTGTAGAGATTTGGTCGAGATTTCAGTCACGAAAACTTGACTGAAATCTCGCACAAATCTCGCGATCATTTCCAGTTGGACTATTGTTCTCATTTTTGTAGTTGTTATCGCGACGTTTCGGCCGTTGTGCCATCCGGCTATCATCAGGTTTATACTGATCTGGGAAACCTACAGGGAATTACGAAATGAAGCCTTCATTTAAACTACAAGGGTAGACTGTTCTCCTTCCATTGCCGATGTCAAAGGATATGCTCCCCTCCTTAAACTTCGTGATAACAACAACAAATATGAGGATATTAGTCCGAATATAAATAATGTAAATAATGATAATACCTCATCCCAGAAATTTAAACAGAAATTAATAAAATATGTTTAAATGTAATTTATTGAACTGAATATGAGTCATCGTTGGGATTTTCTCGAAAATCTGAATTTTAACAATATATCGATTTGAGGCTTAAATGAAGAAACTAAAAACACGCATCTGGTGTTGAGAATGGTGTAGTCCTGTTGGTTGAAACGTGAAGAGATAGGGGAATTCGTTATACATAGCTAGCTAGCTAGCTAGATAGATAGATATGAACCGACTGATAGATAGATAGATAGATAGATAGATAGATAGATATGAACCGACTGATAGATAGATAGATAGATATGAACCAACTGATAGATAGATAGATAGATAGATATGAACCGACCTAATAGATAGATATGAACCGACTGATAGATAGATAGATATGAACCGACTAATAGATAGATAGATAGATAGATAGATAGATAGATAGATAGATATGAACCGACTGAGAGATAGATAGATAGATAGATAGATAGATAGATAGATAGATAGATAGATATGAACCGACTGATAGATAGATAGATAGATAGATAGATAGATATGAACCAACTGATAGATAGATAGATAGATAGATAGATAGATAGATATGAACCGACTGATAGATAGATAGATAGATACATAGACAGACAGATAGATATGAATCGACTGAGAGATAAATAGATAGATCTATCTTACATATCTATAAGCCTACCCTTCGCCATGCTTAGAATATTGCTTCCACATATGATCCAGTGCACCTACTATTTATCTTGTGCTCCTTGATAAGATCCAAAGAAGGATAAGCAATATTATTGGTCCTGATCTGGCAACTCGGCTTCAGTCACTTTCGCACTGCCAGGTGGAAAAGTGAAGGTTGCTTCTCGGTGTCTTTTCTATAAATACCTTCAATTAAAATTGTTCGAATAAATGCTTCGCTATGGTACCTAGACTTTTTGAATTTGAGCGCAGTACGAGACCAGCATCGAGATTTGCAGTTGAGCTGGCTAGATGTAGCCGTAAGTTCTATGTTAACAGTTTCTTTTCTCGCACTTCTTAGCTTGTGGAACTCCCTGCCGGCTCCATGGTTTCCAACCAACTTTAATCTGCAAAAATTAAATGCAGTGTTAATCGTTATCTACTGTCCTCCTGATTACTCTTTTCTCTTTCTGCTCATTTCTAATTCTTCCACGCCCTGTAACCCCTTAGTGGCTTTACTGCCTTGCATGGGTTGATCCCGATTTTTTTTTAAAAAGATAGATATACATATGAACAGACTGAGATAGATTAACAACGAAGTTCTTATCCAATTTAAAGAGTAATTTCATAATATATGTTTAATAACTAGCTAGAGGGAGACGTGGCACAGATAGATAGATAGATAGATAGATAGATAGATAGATAGATAGATAGATAGATATGAACAAACTGAGATAGATACATGAATATGAACAAACAAACATAGATAGATAGATAGATATGAACAAACATAGATAGATAGATAGATATGAACGAGCCGTAATAGATAGATAGATAGATAGATAGATAAATAGATAGATAGATAGATAGATATGAACAAACTGAGATAGATACATGAATATGAACAAACAAACATAGATAGATAGATAGATAGATAGATAGATAGATAGATAGATATGAACAAACTGAGATAGATACATGAATATGAACAAACAAACATAGATAGATAGATATGAACAAACATACATAGATAGATAGATAGATATGAACGAGCCGTAATAGATAGATAGATAGATAGATAGATAGATAGATATCGAATTATAATTCTGCTTGTTCCTTAGTCAGCACGTACGTTACACCATAACAATATTTAATAAATAATGGATTATTCCGTTTTGATTGCAAGTAAAGATGGAAAAGACATATCAACGACGTTATTTGATTTCAGCGAAAGACAGACTGAAAGAATGAAAAAGAGAAAGGAGAAAAGAGCCAATAACTCTCTCATTTATTTAACGTCTGCTTCAGTGAAATTTTATAAACTTGTCAATTTCAAATATTTTCCTTTTTTACTCTCTTACTGACTTGCATTCATAATTATTATTGTTATTGTAATACTTGCTTAAAGTTGTCGAGTTCTAATATTTAACGACGCAGTTGGGGAATTTCCACGGGTATTTTAATGTAGAACTCACAAGGAGCTTATTCAATCATTAACTTAAGAATTAAAATTCATGAAAAATGAAAATAGCAAAATGTTCACGAGTATTTCTAGTTATATTGTTGATGGTGTCGTTAAGATGCAAGTGAAATAGGATTCTTTTTATTCTTAAAGTTAGTGTATATTAACTATATTGCACTGACGAAAATCACGCTAAGATGTGCTTATTTTACCGTGTTACAATAACACGCCCATAAACAGAAATCATTTTTAAAAAAAGATGCAATGACGACATTTTAGAACTAGTAGCCTGTTAATTTCACTCTTCTGGAAGATGTGGAAGAAATTATTATGGGGCATTTTTGTTTGAAGTTTACATGGGTGACCACACCTCGTTTCTCTAACCGGAAAATAAAAAGTGTTTCTTTCCGCTGTGAAATGCCTCAAGAAGGACCTTATCAATTCCGGACAAATTTTTCGCGGTAAACATTTCTCTTACATTCAAGTAAACATTTTTTGTTGTTTATTCCAACGTTCAGACTTTACAGAATCGGAAAAGAAAATACGGAATAACGAAGAATTTCTCAAGTGATTTACTGGCCAAAGATTGTCGTCATTTATTAAGCTTAGGTCACAATTTTAGGGCACACAACGAGAACTGAAATCATTTCTTCTTCTGTGTGCCATGGGCGATCATGGCCCTCCACAATATCCTCTCCCGCCCTGGGTACGACGATAAACTACATCGGCGTCCTAGGTAAGACGATAAACTACGTCCAACAACAAGATCTCTGATCAGGAGGTTTTGAGGAGTGTGGAACCACCTTTTCATTGCTGGTGTTACCAGGTCCACCCTGACCCGGGGTGGTAGCACCTGTTAGGGTCCCAGCTATAGACAAATAGTTAACCTCCAAACTGGGGCCAAAACTCTATGAAAATGTAAAAATAGGTTTTAATACCAGAAATACTTTGTAAAAAAAATTTATTACCAGCAATACATTTTTGACAAAAAATATTACCAGCGAACGAAAATTATTACCAGAAATAGATTTTTGAAAAAAAATATTACGAACATTGAAAATTTTGTCGGCATTAAATAACTCATTGAGATTGAGATGACGTAAACCAAACCAAACCAAACCAAACCAAACAATATCCTATCCTTTGTAATTCTGAACCAGTGGCCGCAGTTATTCAACCAATTGAAGCCAACATGATTTATCAGTACAAAGTCCGGCTGGCGCAGTTGAGGGCGATACATTATTGTCTCCCGGAGTAACATTGTACCAATACACCGTTGTTGATACTGAGTTTGATGTTTCCAACTCCCCGGCTTCTGAGAGCCTTTCCATCAGCCGTTAGTACGTCCATCTTTTGTCTGCTCCACTGTCGGCAAATCGAACCGTTCGTGAGTGACCGAGAGCAGCCGGTCACTCACGAACGGCTACGAGGCATTAACGCAACGCGTTCAACTGAACGGATAAACGAAAGTGCGCCGTATGACTTGGGCGATCGCGTGTGGGTGAAAGCTCCACATAGCCGGTGTACAACCCGGTACCGGATGGGGCATGTCACTGGACTAAGTAACTCGCGCTCTGTGCTGGTTGATGGCATACCAAGACACATAAAGGACTTGCGTGGCTATGTAGGTACAGATATGTCAACAAGTGACACTAGCAGTGAGTGCTTAGAAAGGAAAATTCGTGCATTTTTGGCTACGGCGTTTGTTGGGAGAGTAATCTGCGACAAATTTGCTTTGAGAACGCTTACACTTACAAACTCTCAACAATATTTGTTTTTTTACTATCCTTGTCTGTTCTGCTATTCGTTTCCACAAGCTTATTAGACACATTACTCGCAGTTTCTCTCTGTCCTTCTTGCCTTCGATATGTCCCGTAAGTATCTGTTATGGGACCTTACCCATAATAACATAATGGACTATTCCATACGTAATACAGCTCAGAGAGGAAGCAGAGAGTTCAGTCTGAAGTCTGGAGTGGGGTCCGTCAGAAGTCCGTCAGGAGTCTGTCAGTCAAGCAAAGCGAGCGAGTCAGTCAGTCGAGTCAGAGGCAGTCCGAAACAGAGTCGCGTTCAGACAATTACTACTAAACCTGATTGTTCGTACTAACACTTTCTACTTCTCTGTATATATTCCTGTTTGTAATATATCTTTGTTATTCCATATCCGTGTTCCAGTTCTTCTTTATTGGTTCTACCTTGGACTATCACCGTGGTACTAGGAACCGGACCATAACAGTATCAGATTATCCAAACCTTCTTTTCTAATGAAGAAAGAATGCTTTCTACTGTCACTTTCTCATTCTAAGTATGGGCGAACTTTTTTGTTCTTGTTTTTCTTTGAACTTCCTCGCTATTCACATGGTCAGTCTATGGTATTCTCAGCATCCTTCTGTAGAACCACATCTCTGTTGTCTCAGGTCTCCTCTTCATCTGTGAGAAGAGTGTCCAGTATAGGTGGACTTACAGGAGAAATAAACTACATCCAATTTCAAAATTTAATTACGTAATCCCTGTTCAACAAAAACAGTATTTGGAACTAGTATGGAGTAGGCCCTTCATTTCCTAGCTTCAGTGGTTGTATTCGATTTTTCATGGATTTGATCAAGTTATCAACAATCGTCTGAGCCATATTTTGTTACTCCTTTACCAATGTTTCTTTACGGGTTGCCACTGACGTGATTTTAGTTGAACTCTCTCGAAGTCATCGGTCAAGGTGTTCCCAAACGTGCTCTATTGGATTAATGTCAGGATTTTGGTCAACCCATGGCAGTGACTTGATTCCTTGCGATTCCTTCCAGGTCTTTGATACTTTGTTCGTATGACATGGCGCTCCATCTTCTTGAAAAAAGTAGACATTCTTGTCAATCTGATTGGTTTCAAATAGTGGGAGTCGTCCTTTCTCTAATATTTGACAATATTTTGGACCATTCAACCGCTCGTCAACAAGAATCAGCTCAGATTTCCCTCCAAACCAGACAGCGACCCACACCATTATTCCAATCCCTCCATGTTTCACAGTCGCCTGCAGACATTCAGTGTTCCAAGTCTCGTTCTGATTTCTCCAAACATAAACATATCTCGAATTCGAATATTGGCAGAATTTACTTTTATCTGTCCAAATTACAGACTGCCAAAATTCATAATCTTTGCTCTCGAATTCTCTCGCCCAGTCCATACGATGGTTCCTGTTAATCTCTGAAATCAAGGGCTTCTTTCTTGCAACATCTTTCTCATCGCATATGGCGACATTTCCATGTTGTTGGCGACATCTTTTCACGCTCTGACGACGGTTTCTGATGACTTTCCCATTTCAGTGCCCTTTTCGTTTGCTCAGACACGATGCTTGGTCTTCCACACGACAATGGCCTTCTTCATTAAATTTCTTGACAATATTATTAACCGTTTGATGATTAACCTGGAAAAACCTCGCAATTTCTCTATTTGGCTTGCCACACTGATGCTATCCTATTATTTGCCCTTGTTGAAATTCATTAATGAGATGAGAGTAACTTGATACTAACACGGTATTGTCTGAAAGAAAGAGACGTTATTAAACAAGCCAAAATTGTTGTAATCAAGGGTAGCTAAAACTTATCATAGTTCACTGTATATTACATAGCTGTTGAGAAGTTTTTTTTTATTTTGATATAATGGAATATGTATACACCTGGAATATGATTGGCTGGTGTCCGTCATAAATACAGACGGACGTGTAGGTACGACAGAGTTTAAGTCTATGACGACTCCCATTGGACTAAGCCATTGGCTATCCTATTGGTCTACACCTATTACCTGCGACTACGACGAGTACCAGTCGATTACAGCTACCGTGTACTACTTGGTTACAGTAGCCAAAACACTTAGCTACTTCGATCAAATATATCCCTTTCCGGGACATATCATATCTGTAACAAAATTTCCTTATTTCTTAATATTGGTTGGTCGGTTTGTTTAGTAGCATAGAAACACCTCTGCGCGTTATTTAATGCCGATATCTAAAAATTGGGAAGCAATTTTATTTTATTTTTTGGAGATAATGATATTTTTAGTGATACATGTCTTACTAATTAACCCATAGCTGGAAGGAGAAGAAGTGGATTCATGCATTTCTCAATGGTATTTGCGCGTAAGTGAATATAACGAACCCAACCAGAATTGGAACTTGGCTCTCGGATTTAAATTTCGAACCATTATCTATTACACCTTTCGCACATCCAATCTTACAGCACCTGGTATTCCCAAACGGTCACCCATCTACATGCTGATCAGGCTGGGCGTTGCTTAACTTCAGTGATCGTCTGTGTTTCAACGTGATGTGGCTGCAAATCTATATTGTAATTTTCGTGTACAGTCGCAGGAATATGGTAACATAGATAGATAGAATCAACTAATAGATATATATATATCGATACATACATACATAGATAATTAACAGACTGAGAATATGAACCGACTAATAGTTAAATATAATTAGCATAGATAGATAAAAACCAACTAATATATATATATATATATATATATATAGAGAGAGAGAGAGAGAGAGAGATACATCGATAGATAAAGAACCGACTTATAGATAGGTTGATAGTTAACAGACTAATACAATGAATAGATAGATAGATAGATAGATAGATAGATAGATAGATAGACTAAGATAATTAACATAGATAGATTGATTGATCGATACATAGATAATTAACAGACTGAGATAATGAATAGATAGATAAATATAATAGATAGATAATGAATAGATAGATATAATGAATAGATAGATAAATAATAATAATAGATAGATAAATATAATTAGATATAATATATATATATATAAAATATAATATATATATATATATATATATATATATATATATATATAGATAGATAGATAGATAGATAGATAGATACTTGTGCCAGACCAATTAGCCAAGCAGGTACAATTTATGCCAATGAGCTGGTATCTATCCCTGCGTAACACTAAGTTTTATACCCATAAAATCCCGTATAAATGTCAAGTATATCATGTTTGACGTAATAGGTTTGAAGTTGAGGTGCGTGGGTGTCAACTGTAAGAGAAATTCCTTTGATGGTGGTCCCGCCCGATTTCTTTGATGAACATGATCTTGCAAGAGGGCGGGGCTTCTTTCTGCAGAATGTTTACTGATAACAGACCCTCGACGTGGGCGACGTGGAGGGTGTATGTTTTCAAACATGTGCTAGTTGTGCGACTGTCTGTATTTCCCAAAATCTTTTCTTTTCTTTTCTTTTTTCTTTTTTTGACGTATTTCTTGGCAGGTTTAACTTTGACAACAGCTTTCAACGTAGAATGAAGAGAAGAGACTGTCGACCCAATCTAAGCCGGTAGACTGGATCTGGTAGACAAAAAGAAAACAACAAAAAAAAAGACGACAGTGAATTTCTGTAGTTTCCTTAGACAGCAGAGTAAGTCAGAAAGAAACTGAAAAGATAGATAAGTATCTCAACCTTGATAGAGAAATGAGGAAGTTATGGAACTTGAATATGACAGTCGTACCAGTCATTATCGGTGCACTGGGAACGGTCCCCGAGAGCTTCAGCTAAAAGCCTGGAGGAATTGCAAATCACGGAAAGAGTTGGAATCATTGTAGAAAAAAGTTAGGATACTGTTAAAACTTGGCTAATGCATGGAATAATAATGCAACACAAAATGTACTTAGAACAAAATTTATTGAAACAAGAAAGTGTACACAATATTTACATATAGTCTTTTGTATATTCCTGGTAAGACCGTTCCTGGAGAATGTGTTGACTGAGTCGCAGTCGGGCAGAGTCTCTGGTTGAATCTCTTGATTCCTTCCTCTCTTCCCGGTACCAACCATATTTATATGGTCGGTACTCCACTATGCAAATTAGGTGGATCTTACCACAACAGATACCGAGTAAAGTTCTGAAATTTTAAAGCGAATTCATGTCACAATATTCAGTATAGGTCACCAATTACTCCTAGTATAAATACTCAAGGAATAATTTGGAGTACTACTAATAATAATAATTGCTTCTGACAACCGTACGAAGACTCGATGGAGATTTATAAGCCGAAATTGTTGAGCCAGTTATTGGAACAATGAAACAGCAGAAGCAGAAGCGGCATGACAACTTAAAAAGAAAAGAAACGTCATGGCCAGTTTCTTCAGCAGACAGAACAATTGCTGAACCTTCAGAGCTGGTTTTGAGTGAAAGATAGGTCTATAAAGAGAGGGACAGTGTCACTTATGTTTGCAAGTAAGGAGTAGGCCATCAGAACGAATACAATCAAGGCCAAGATAGACAAATCAGAAGAAGAAAGCAAATGCAGGATGTGTGAACAAGTTGATGACACAGTTAATAACATACTCGGTGAACGTCGAAAAGAGTATAAGCGATGACATGATTGGATTGATAAAAGAATCTATTGGGAAGCAAGCCCTAAGTTTGTCTTCAATGTGAAAGAGAAATATTATAATTATCAGCCAAAGAGAGTAATAGAAAATAATAGTTGCAAGATATGGGATTTCTCGATTACAGACAGATCATGCCAATGAAATACAATGACTCTATCTTATTGTAACAGATTAGGAGAATAGCAAGTGGCAAAGTATTGATCGCTGCTCCATATGATACAAGGGCGGACTCCCAAAGAAGCTGAAAAATACCAGGATATGGCTAGGGATTGGAAGAAGCTATGAAATATGACCGTTGAAGTAATTTCTGTAGTAATGGGCGCACTTGGAACACCACCTAAAAATTGAAAGAGTGTTTAGCGAAGATTGGAATTGAGATTGTTAATTTCGAGTAAGCTGTCATCATTGACTCTGCGAGGATTCTCCGAAAAATTGGGTAGCGCTGTGTCTTAATACCAATGACTTAAGAAGAATTTCCATTGAGAACGTCAATGTGCGACATCAACATAATGTGGCTGGAAACCTATATTGTAATTTTCGTGTACAGTCGCAGGAATATGGTAGCGTAGATAGATAAAATCAACTAATAGATAGATAGATAGATAGATAATGAACAGACTGAGAATATGAACCGACTAATAGATATATTTAGCATAGATAGATAAAAACCAAATTCGGATTACTAACACAAAAACAGAGAATGTCTCATATCGAGAATATTTAACATTGAAAAACATAAGGAAAAAATTAATTATTTTTAATAATATGTGGAAATCTCCGCTTTTACCTGAAGACGGACGCGAGACCAGAAACGCGTGTAGTAAAATTATGGAAAATAAAGCATTTTTAAAAAATCCACATTACAACCAAAAACGTTTGCGGTACCTCTCTTCTCTTCTTTTTAATATATATATATATATATATATATATAGATAGATAGATAGATAGATAGATAGATAGATATAGCTGGCTACTCGTATTCGAGGATACCCGTCTACTAGGGCGGCTAGCCAATCCCTATTGCAGACGCTTGCTCAGGCGCATTTGTGTTTATTCAACACTCACATGTGATTTATGCTGATCTGAGCTTAGTTGCAGTTTCTGGGAAAGAGCGTGTTATCTCGCGTGAGCAACAATTTGAACAATCACGCTCAAGATGATTTGTGACTTCGTGCTAGCAGAGCCATCGACGGCACCCAAGCGTTCTGTCTACCCAATTTCACTCACAAGGCTTGGGTCAACGCCTGCTATGGTTTTCAGACACTTTGCAAAGGTGCCGAACGCTGGGATCGACCCCTCCAGTCCAGTAACATCAGGAAGTCTCCTTCCTGACAAATCGACTATGGTGAGATTTGAACCCGTGTCTCATGGTCAGAAAGTGAACGTTCTAACTCTGCCACGTGCCCATATACCAAAATAATAATAATAATAATTAGTTTACCTCATAGAAATTGCATGTGCATAAGATAAATTATTAGAATGCCTCGTCTCTCTCCTTTTACCTGTATCATCACATTATTTCCCTTATCCCTTTATATCTTTGTTACTCATCCATATTTTTATCATGTTTTTATATAAACTTTATACAAACATTGATTCTTCTTTTTTATGTGCCGTGTCCCTTCAGGACGTAGGCGATCATGGCTCTCCACTTCCTCCTATCCCTTGTAGCTCCCAATATGTTTTGTCCTTTTGCTACTTCTTCCAAACCTTGTTTCGTCATCCACTTGTTTAAGCCCATTAGGTATGTCACATATTGCTTTCCCTTGTCTCTCTTTCCCTCTACCCACCCTGTGAGTATCAGATTCTCCAAACCGTCTTTTCTCATTACGTGTCCCAGAAATTTCGGCTGCCTCTTCCTGGTGTTAAGCATAAGCTTCCTCCTTGTTTGCATCCTCTCCAAAACCTCATCGTTGCTCACATGTTCGGTCCATGGTATCCTTCATTCTGTAGAAACATTGATTAATGCATTTGAAAGCGTACAAAATCCCCCCTTTTTTCTAAAATATCAAAATTTCAAAAGGTTGTAAAACATGCACGAAAAGAAAATTGTTTTGAAGTAAACCGAATCGGGAACATGGATGAAGTTCCAGCAACATCCAAAAAAGACTTTAAGGATATTCTCTTCTGAAATGGAAGGAGGGGGAGTAACTTATGCTACTAAATGCGGTAGTTTCGTATGCGGAAAAGGAATGATGAATGTACAAATATTTTCTACTGTATCCTTTCTTTTATCAAACTACGATGGCGCCACCTACTGTGACCTTTATATACTGCTATATTATCACCTTTGACACGTCAGTATATTATTCCTTAAATTATTCACTTTGCGTGACTTTTTTTAGCTAGACTCTATCTAGAATCAGTGTATTATCTGTTCAATTCCCGACATTACTGAACAGGGATTAGTTAGCTTTTCAGACCTACAAACATACCTAATAATATTAAGAGAGTGTAGCGGACTGTGGGGCGACGAGTATGTATTGTAGAACACACGTGAGTTAAAATTTCTTGCTAGCCGATCCAACTACATGAGAAAGTTGGACTTGAATTAAGTCCAAAGAAAACAAACAAGACCGATAAATATATGTAAACAAATATATGTATTAATAACAAGAAAGGTTACAAGTTACATGGACAGTTACATGGACAGAGTACGTGTGGTGAATATTATGTGTGTGTGTGGTGTGGTGAGTGTTCGTACGTACGTGTATTGTTCTTAGCGTGTTCCCAGCATTTGGGAAACGCTGTATCTGTGAGAGCTCACATCTGCGAGGTGGTATAAGGCCGAAGGCCTGAAGAAAAAAAAAAAGAGATCGAGGCGATGGGTCAGCCAGTATTTATAGCCAGGGGAGAGAGACCCCTGGTGAAGGGTTAAGGAGCTAAGGAGGAGCTAACTCCGACAAGAGAAAGAATTGCGAATAAGACGAGAGAAATGATGAAGGGATATCGAAATGAGGAAATGTAGGTGGTAAGAAAGCTAGGTGAAAAAAAGACAAGAAAATTAGTTGAAAAAAAAAAAGAAAAAGCAGAGACGTTGAAAGGATGGAGACGAAAAAACGACATAGAAAGACAGACTCACTGGTTGGATATCAAGAGACGGGGAACGAATGATTGACAGGCAGGTAGAGATGAAAAGACGTAAAAATGGTGGAACATTAAAATATCCCCAAACGTAATACCCTGTATTCCTTTGGATCTTGTCGGTACGTCCGAGAACAGGCCATTTAGCCAGGGTAGCGTACGGCCTCCTTACACCATCGTCCAGGCCTGCGCCCCGTAGACGTCACTCTAGTTTCACCATCAAGAACTGTATTTTGATCTCCTTATACAATCGCCAGTCTAGAAGGAAAACTCTGAATTCAAACCACCTACTGCCTTGTAGATCTTGATAGATACATAGATAATTAACAGACTGAGAATATGAAGCGATTAATAGATATAATTAGCATAGATAGATAAAAAACAAATAATATATATATATATATAGATATAGATATAGATAGATAGATAGATAGATATAGATAGATAGATAGATAAATACATAATTAACAGACTGAGACTATGAAGCAACGAATAGATATAATTAGCATTGATAGATAAAAACAACTAATATATATATATATATATATATATATATATATATATATATATATATATATTTATTTATTTAAAAAATATGATTCCAACATGATTATTTTTAAAATATGATTATTTTTTAAAATATGATTATTTTTAAATAAATAATTATATTTATGCTCTACTTTTGTATCGAGCACTATTTTTTAAAAATAATAACAAAAATACTAAAGAACTTTGGATTATTTACCTAACGAGTTCTTTCCTATTTTCTATATATTTTTCAAACATATATAGATAGATAGATTGATTGATTGATAGACAGATAAATAGATAATTAACAGACTGAGAATATGAAGCGACGAATAGATATAATTAGCATAGATAGATAAAAAAACAACTAATAGATAGATAGATAGATAGATAGATAGATAGATAATTAACAGACTGAGTATATGAACCGACTAATAGATATATTTAGCATAGATAGATAAAAACCAACTAATAATCTCTACTTCTGAGAGGAGGGACGGGGTAAGCTCAACGTGCCCCGGGACAAAAGGAATCGGCAAGACATTGTATTAATCTGTGTTGAATGTCAGCATGAACCGTAATTGTGAGATGGTGGGGAGTGGTGACCACAGCGGCGCAAAATGAATAAATGAATGCCTTGAAAAAAAAAAGGTTCATATATAGAAAAAGAAAATCGAAAAGATTGATCTGTGAAGGAGATCGATGGGTGTCCCCTCGTCTCGGGGAAGGTGCCGAGAATGTTACAAGCTATATCTTGTCGAGTAAAAGAGAGAATTGTAATATGTAATTTAGCGCGCGTTGTGATTTCAATACAATTATGTCATTGTTTCAGGTTGTAACGCCAGTAATAAAACAAAAGAGTTTATTTATTTATTATTGCTTTGAACTTTGACTGACCATCGAGTTGAATGGAGCACAACATAAGCAATGAGGAGACTATCACCGGACACCAGCGTTTCTTGAAAAATGTCTAATCGTTTCGCCTTCACCGGTACATGCAAAACAGATGTCACGTGGCCAGTTTAGGTGCGTTCGTTTTCATTGATAAAGTCTCTACTGCTCTAGTTTGTTTAATACAGCAGTAACATGCATCATCATCATCATCATTATCATCATCCTCGTCAGTCCTTTGACTGCTTCAATCGTTAGTGGGACCTAAGGGCAAAAGAAACAGACAACCTCCTTTAGGATGATTTGTTGGCAGTGGCTCTCAAGAGATCCGGCATTCTTATGTCCGTCCACTCTTTGATTCTGTCTGACACCAGCATTTGCGGACGTTTCGCTTACTTAGGAAACAAAATAAGTATGACTAACCGAGGTCAATGACTTTATCAAGGCTTGAAGGTTACAGTTACGTCAAGATAATGAAAATCTCGCGTAGAAACTTCTGAACCGGAAATCAGGGGTAGATAAAATTAATTCACAACGCTAAATTTAAATAAAAACATAACAAACAATTATGACTTTTTATTTATTTATAGTCTTTTTTCCATATTATGATTATAAATATTTATCCATTCGTACGGGGTCAATACACTCTTCATTATTACTATTTATTTATTTCTCGTATAGGAATACAGAAAGCGCTTGTCTCACTTTGGCGGAGATAAGTTACGTGGGTCACATGATAGCCGCTTCGTGACGTCACGCAATACAATGACCAAAGTGGCAGTCATTTTTCAATTTGTGGCTAGCAACCAAACAGTAAGGTTTCTTTCTTTTAACCTGGGCCCTTTGGCCCAGGTTGAAGCTAAATCTACACACCCCACAAACAGCTTACACAGACATGGTGCCGTTTTCCTTTGGGGCATAGATGAATCCGGTCTGTTTAAATCTGGAGTCATAAAAATGGCTTCACTTGGTCAGGAGTATCTCCAAATCATATGTAAGACCTTTTCTTTTTGCTTCTTCTAATACTTTGCCTTGCTGTATAGATATTTTTTGATATATTGTGCTCTGAGTATATATATAATATGTATAGTTTTGTGAATATGTAGTATATAAAAGTCTCTCTGAGAACAAAGCTTATTTGTCCTTCTTTTTCCTTTCAGCCATTCGCCGTCCCATCCGTGAACTACGGTGTTGTTATGTCACCGATATAATAATGCTCATAGTGGGAAAAATGTAAATGAGACAATAAATCATTCTTCTAAAAGCTCTCGTTACACTGCCAAATGGAGCGCATTCTTTAGTAAGATTTCTCGAATATTCAGGCCGGTAGGTGAAAATAAATAAATATACTGTTTAATAAATAGTATATTGCATCTGCCCAGATACAAGTATCCATGAAAAATAACGTTTTAAGTGATACAAATCTCTCGGATTAATACAAATCCATTATATATATATATAAAAAGGAAAAGTGAGTTTGTTTAACAGTGATTATTACTGCTGCTAATGCAAGACTCTTCGATAAAACGAATCAAATTTTCCCAGTCATTGACGTGTTTATCTAAAAATAAATACGTTTAAATTCACCTTCATCCCTGTCGTGCCGGGCTCAGGGGTAGATTATGTCTTAGTATCAGCGCTGTCTCCGTACTATTCTCAACATTCACTGGAGTGACTATGTCACCAACATTGAGGTCCTCGAATGGGCGAAAATCACCAGCATTGAATCTATGTTGTTGAACTCACAGCTACGCTTGGCAAGACACGTCTCCAGAATGGGGGACCATCGCCTGTCCAAGATAGCCCTTTATGGCCTACTCTCCACTGGCCACTGCGATAAAGGAGCACAAAGGAAGCGTTATAAGGACACCCTCAAGAAGTTCCTTGGTACCTGCCACATTGACCATTGCCAATGGTTGACACTTGCTGCTGACCGTCAAGCCTAACGCCGCACCGTCCACCAGGCCGACTCCACATTTGAGGCCTCTCGCAGGGCCAACCCGCAGGAGAAACATCGCGGGAGGAAGGACCGAGAAGCCTCAGCAACTATACCAGACCAGATCTTTAATTGCAGTCACTGCGGCCGGACTTGCCTGTTTCGTATCGGCCTAGTTGGATATCAGCGTGCCTTCAGTCGACGTGGACAGTCCACTACATAAATCTTCGCTCGCGAAGCCAAGCCAAGAAGAGAAGAGTATCATAAAAGTCTCTCTGAAAACAAAGCTTATTTGTTCTTCTTTTTCCTTTCAGCCATTCCTTTCCGTCCGATCCGTGAACTACGGTGTTATTATGTCATGGATATAATAATGTCCATAACGGAAGAAATGTACCAAGGGAGAATAAATATGTCTTCCCTCACTCTTCTCTCGTTACACTCATCTTTCTCCGTTTTAATATTGTGCCTTTTCAACCCAACACTATAAATTGATACACTCTTTGTTATTACAATTAATTCATTACGAGTCTTTCTTTGTCTTTATTATTGTAGCCTTTTATTCCAATATTCTGCATCGATACACTCTTCATTATTACTTTTAACGTTTCTTTCTGCAATAGACTGGTTGCCAAACAAGGCTATAGGACCCAGTCTGTCCTGCTATTCAATCCATAGCTGGTGGAAGAAAAGGTGGATTCATGCCTTTCCTAAGGGTATTTGCGCATAAGTGAATGTAACGAACCCGACTCGAATTCGAACTCGGCTCTCTGGTTTCTCTTGCCGAGTCGTTATCAATTGCACCATACTATATAAAAAAAAATTAACGTTGTTTTTAATATATTCTTTCAATTATTATTGTTGTACTCTGTCTTTACATGGCGTCGTTCTTTCCAGCCCTCGGATTTGTTAACATCTTAGAATTGTTCACAATTGTGATAACAACGACACTCCTACCTAACGTTGCAAGTAGAAGGAAGATAACTTTAGTATATCAATAAGTTACAAATATTACCGACAAATAAAAACACTTCACTTGTTATAATTTATTATAATTTCATTTTAAATTTTATTCCCTCTCATTATTGCTGCTCTTAGTCCAGTTCTCCAGGCCGATACACTCTTTATTATTACAATTTTTTTTCCAGAAATGCACCTATGGAAGAGGGGAGATAGCAATAATTACTGAATAACATTTCATATTTCAGACGGAGACGTCAGAAGTACAGAGTTGAAGGAACCAGAAACCTTTTTACGGTATTGAGGATACCCTTCAACTCTTTGTCGTCTTTTGGTAAAGCTTTTGATATTATCCATATAGAACAGGTAACTAAACACTTTCTTTTTTTTTTTACTTAGTATCCAGTGTTATTACGGTTTAGTTCATGTAAAAGGAGGAATAAAGACAAACAGAACAGGAGCGACAAGGAGTCTTCTTGAATGATTCCTCGTCGGATATTCAAATAATTGGAAGTGGTAGTGTCTTTGGAGTGATTTAGGTATAATGTGGTTTTCCACAGTTCCATGCAATATTTAAGGAAATTTACTATCACCGAGAAGACTTCATTTCCAAAGCCCAAAGAACCCAAGAGTGTGGCACACTATCAAAAGATGACGATATTCTATTCAACCTGTGCTGAGATTTCTACCTTTTTTCCTGCCATTTTCCAGGATCATTTTATTTATTAGTAATTGATCTTTTTAATCATATGAACTTCTTCGACTTCTTCTTTGTCTCAGGGATAGAATGTTGTTTTCATCGAGAAAAGAGTAAGTACAGTTCGTTAGGACAAATGTGATCAATTTATATGTGGTGGACAGATATACTAATGACCTATAACTTTTTGGATAATCTGTTTCACTCGTTTTTGATAAGAGTTATATAATACCTTTAGTGATCTATTGTGAAATATCATTGTGTTTATTAATTAGCATTGATTCAGTTTAGGAAAGAGTTTTATGAATTGATGACAGCTGATAGAGCCAAAAGTTGCGTACTTTGTCATTTCCAGGGGTTTTCTATTTTGGGGATTTTATTTGAGCTTGCTTGACATTATTCTTGGTTTATATTTTATCATTCTTTCACAGGTTTATCTTTCATTCTTTCTTGTTCCCGTTTGATCCAGTCTGCATTGTGATTATATTCCTTTGGGCTGCTTCAAATATTCTCCCAAAATCTTGGCACTTCTTCGATAGATAGTGTTTTTTTTTTTCTATAACTGCTTTTCAATTTTTCATGTAAGATTTCTTGAGGTACGTTTGTAATATCGTATTTTGATGATCGAACCTACGACACTTTTTATATCGTTTTGTTTTCTGTCTTTCATTACAGTTTCCGTTTAAGTATTTCCTTTCATTTTTATTATATTTAGTTTTATCTTATCTATTTCTATATTTGAGTCTTTTATTTCGCATAATGTCCCTTCGGATATTGGCAAGTATATTTGGGTCGAGATAGGCTCTTATTTTAGTTCCTACTATATTTCTCCAGATTTGGTATGTCTCTTGTGGATTTTCGAGTACAGTGAAAAAAGATGCCATGACTTGTTTATAGTCTTCGGGATACCATTTCCTTTGCTTTCTTTTTATTAACTGAATTAACATTAAGTCACCAGGATCATCTGTTTCACCCGTTTTGGTAATATCTTCAGTGATCCATTGTGAACTTTTATTGGGATTATTAATTAGCATTGATTAAATTTATGAAAGAGTTTTATGAATTGATGACATCTGATAGAGCCAAAAGTTGGGTATCTTGTCATTTACTGGGGATTTCCATTTTGGGGATTTTGTTAGAGTTTGCCTAACATTAATCTTGGTTATATTTTCCCATTCTTTCACAGGTTTATCTTTCATTCTTTCTTGTCATCATTTGACCCACTTTGCATTGGGGTTATCTTCCTTTGGGATGGTCTAAATATTCTCCCAAAATCTTGGCACTTCTTCAATTTTTTACTTCTATAACTGCTTTTCCAATTTCCATGTAAAATTTCTTGAAGTACATTTGGAATATTTTATTTTGTCGATAGAACCTACAACGCTTTTCATATCGTTTTGTTCTCTGTGCCTTTCATTGCAGTTTTTGTCTAAGTATTTCCTTGATTGTTAGAATTTCATTTACTGCTTTAATTTTATATTTCCGCTTGATCGTCGTCTTCTTTATTGCTATTATCGTTATTATTATTATTATTATTATTAGTAGTAGTAGTAGTAGTAGTAGTAGTGGCGGCGGCGGTGGTGATGGTAGTAGTAATAGTAATATTTTATTACCTTTGATTTCTGGTGTGTATTCATTTCTTTCCGGATCCCGCTCAGAGACCTAAGGTCAGAAATGGCTCATGACATTATCCATTCATGACAATTAAACACACACACACACAACACACACACACACACACACACACACACATATATATATATATATATATATATATATATATATATATATATATATATATTACATGGATAAAGCCCTACATAAGGTGTGGGATTTTACTCGTGAGAACAATTTTTTGTATTTCTTTAAGGTATGTGCTACCAAGAAACCCTTCAATGAATTTATTGGAATCTTTTCCAGTCAATTCGAAGGATCCAACTACTACAGGGATTGTTGATGTTCCCATATACCACATTTTTGAGATTTCGATTTCAAAGTCCTTGTATTTTGATAGCTTTTTGAAGATATATATAAATATATTGCAGTCCGCAGAGACTGCCATATCAATAAGGTGGCAATTTTTTTGTTTGCGGTCTCTCATAACGATGTCAGGGCGATTAGCTTTGATTGTTCTGCGTATTATTATTATTATTATTATTATATTGGGTATCTCCAATATTGATGACGGAAAATTAATCACGTGAATAAAATTTAATTTCATGGTCATTTTTTTCTACTAGTCGAAAGCTGAAAAAAATATAATATAAATGTTATTTCTAGATTTCAAGAAAAGACGGAAATATTTGCATTTAAACGTGTTGTTTACTTTGTGTAAACGCAGTCACGATAAAATTATCATTGCCGCTTTGGGGAACCTAAAAACAAGTCGATTAAAAAAATCTTCTCAAATTCATCTAATTATTTGATTTTAATAAACTTTCTGGCATTTATGTAAAACAGAATATATATATATATATATATATATATATATATATATATATATATATATCTTGCTTCAAATATTATTTTAATGAATTCCCGTATTTGAAATACCCCTGTAGAGGGACGTGTCGGCGATTCAGTAGAAATAGAACACGCGTGAGTTAAGATTTCCCTGCTAGCCAGTCCAACTACATGAGGAAGTTGGACTTAAATTAAGTCCAAAGAAGGCAAAGAAAAACAAACACAAGACCGATAAATATATGTAAACAAATATATGTATTAATAACAAGAAAGGTTACAAGTTACATGGACAGAGTGTGTGTGGTGAATATTATGTGTGTGTTGAGTTGTGCTGAGTGTTCGTACGTACGTGTATTGTTCTTAGCGTGTTCCCAGCATTTGGGAAACGCTGTATCTATGAGCGTTCACATCTGCGAGTTGGTATAAGGCCGAAGCTTGAGGAAAAAAGAGGTTTACCTCAAGGTGGCGGACCAAAGCCCTGAGGGAAAAACAGGAAGAGGCGAAGGGTCAGCAAGTATTTATAGCCAGGAAAGAGAGACCCCTGGTGAAAGGGTTAAGGAGCTAAGGAGGAGCTTAACTGCGACACCCCCCACCCGTTTTTTTATTATTTTAAACTGTGTAAAAAGTTTTAATTTTAAGCGGTGTCTCTCATCTACGGACCCTCCTATTAACGGACTTCGGATGCAATGGACAAAATCTGCAGGCAAAATAAATAAAAAAAATCTGCAGAAGAAAAAAAACTTCCAAATCGTCAGCGATACATTTCAAAATTTGCGGGCTTAGCGGAACGAGTCGAGGTTTATCCCTTGTTTTCTGTATAGGATTGGATTTCTGGTTCCATTCTGGTTCCTTCTAAAGTCTCATTCAACTCTATACTCCTAAAGCTTAGTCTTATTTATGCTAATACAGCTCCACGCAGTAACCCTCTATCTTGAGTGGCTCTTGCGTCTTGTATTAGTTGAACATTAGTAAAAAAAGCAAACAAAAACCACTGTTGAGACTCCATATATACAATCCATTGCTAAAGATATCTGGGAAAATGGTCAGTTAATTTTATCGCTCCAAGAATTACCTAACTCTTGCCATGCTTATGCATGTGCGGGACAACAGCTTAGAATGAAAATTCGGAGAGTCGAGTTCGAATTCCAGTTGGTTTCGTTACATTCATATAAGCTTAAATGCCATTGGAAAAGGCATAAATCTATCTTTTCTCTCCGTTATCGGTTGAATAGTATAATTTGTATCTGGAAAAACCATTATCTCCAACTAATTGTTAATGCAATATTCGCTCCCCCCAAAAAGAATTATTCTTACAGTCCAAAATATGTTTCGGCTTTAAGTAACCCCCAATGGGTTGATAAGCCGTAAAAAATAAGTAAATCAGTCTGTGATGCTTTATCTTTGCAAGAGTCAAATTAGACCAAAAATGAAGCATTGCTGTTATATCTGGGTTGGATCTGCTCAATTTTCACTTTCCAGCCTTGATAGAGTTCAACATCGTTTACGCGGTCTCGTGGGGAAGAGGCATCCTTAGTTTCCACTCTGCAGCCTCTTTCCCCTTAGTCGTAATGTCTCAAGCCTACTGTTACTCTACTGCTGTTTCCATTGCAAATCTTCTGATGAACGTTTTTAGTCCCGCGATTTCAGACCTTCACATCTAGGATACATTCATGTCCTACGTATTTCAAATAAATGGAGAAATTTCTACTCAGTTTTTCCAAGAATTTTTACTTTGTGAAAGAGACTCTCGCGTGAAGACTTCCCTGAACACTAAAATTTCAACTATTTTTTGACCGCTGCTCTACGTGGATACACTGTGGATCGATCTCACTAAATAAGCGATTAGAGAGGATCTTGCTAACAACCGTGCTACAGTACTTGATCTTTAATAGCTCACTAAGCTTTATTAACTAAGACCATAGTCGTAAAAGGTACCCAGAGAGAGTTGAACTCACAACCAATTACCAAAACAGCTAAATTGTAATAGTGATTTTCCAAGCGTAGATTGGATGTGGCACAAGGCCGAAAGTAAGAGGCACCCAGTGAGGATCGAACTCACTACTCATTCGTAATTGTTCTAGCGAGACAAGCTTGCTAACCATCTCGAGTTGCCCTTTTGTTTTTCCAAGCGTAGCTTTGATTTGGCACAAGGGCGAAAGTAATGGGTACCCAGTGAGGATTGAACTCACTACTCAGTCGTAATTGTTCTAGCGAGACAAGCTTGCTAACCATTACACCACCTCGAGGTGCCTCAGCTAAATTGTAATATGTCTACCCGCGGCCAATACCCAGCGACAAATGCGCGGGTGTCTCTCATGTCATGCGTTGCTTGGTTACACGTCCCATACTTTGCAATCGTCTGCATTTGAAACAGCTGAATAAACACCGAAATAAACGCTGCAATTTGCCCAATCAGCACGTTAAGAAAACAGGCCAAACATTGTTACATTTGAGGTAGGGGAGAGCAGTCCATAACAAGTCGAACAAATTTAACTATTTGGAAACCGCACCAGTTTTAAGTTGATATTACATAAGTAAAAGTTTGTTTATTATTACACTGGTTCGAGGTGGCTTAATGACAATATAAATCCTTGTTCGTGATACCTAAAATTTTCAGTAATTAAAACTCTCGAACTCCAATTCAACTTTATTTTTCATAACTAAAAGACGAAGGGAGTAAATTACAGACGTATCAAAGCAAAATTCAATGCCAGCCTTATAATTTAAATAATAAACATTTAAATTCCCAAATCGGTTATTCCATATTTACCACCGTTAGGTCAACATAGCGCAACTAGGAGGAAGGTTGTTTAAGGCCAATTTCTTCAATTGATTTTTATTAATCTTCTGAATTTATAAAAAGGAAAAGGCTCTTTAATCTTCTGAATGTATTAAAAAAAAATAGAATGAATCTTTTATCTTCTGAATCTATTAAAAAAAAATGAAATTTCCTGAAATCAATTTATCTTCTGAATCAATTAAAATACAATGAATCCTCCTTTACTCAATCAATTAAAAATATAATGAATCTTTCTTCTCAATCAATCAAAAATACAAAAATCTTTCTTCTACTAAATCAATTAAAAATACAATGAATCCTCCCTTTACTCAATCAATTAAAATATAATGACTCTTTCCTCTACTCAATCAATTAAAAATACAATGAATCTTTCTTCTACTCAATCAATTAAACATACAATGAATCCTCCCTTTACTCAATCAATTAAAATATAATGACTCTTTCCTCTACTCAATCAATTAAAAATATAATGACTCTTTCCTTTACTCAGTCAATTAAAAATATCATGAATTTTCCTCTACTCAATCAATTAAAAATACAATGAATGTTTTTTCTACCCAATCTATTAAAAATGCAATGAATGATTCCTTTACTGAATCTATTAAAAATATAATAGATCTTCCCTTTATCCGATCAATTAAAAATATAATAAATCTTTCCACTACTCAATCAATTAAAAATATAATGAATCTTTCTACTTCTGAATCTATTAATGACTTATTGCTCCTTCTCGGGTTAACGAATTACGTTTACATGAAGTGAAACGTTTTGAATCAATTGCGAAGTCTTCTGCAAGGATAGTTGCTTTACTGTGTCAAATTTTTCTTTCCTGAATCTCTCTTAAATATTTATAAGTCTATCTTTCGTCAACGCATTCAATATTGCTGTTATAGTCTGGTGCTTCTGCTATGCATTTAGAGATTCTTGATAAAGTCCAAAGAATAACCAGCAACGTTATCAGTCCAGACCTGACATCTTGGCTTCAAACACTTTGCCACCGCTGAAATATAGCTTCCCTGAGCTTTTTCAAAAATATTTTCATTCCATTTGTTCTGATGAACTTTCTGTTAGACATTCTCATGGCGGTCGTCCTCGAGTATAGAATCCAGAGGTTGGCAGTGAATATTTCGGAGACAGTAGGAAAGCGTAGTGCAGTTTCGCAATGGATATCACAGCAGAGTGTAGTTCATCCTTCTCCTGGTCGCCTTTGGTCCTTCTGGTAGAGGAAACAAGATGGCCGACGAATACAGATGAATACAGTGATGTGCGGCTTCTGATTGGTCAACCTTCTATTGGTCGCCTATAAAGGGAAATAAGTCATTCTGACTCGCTCACTAGTTATATGTGTTATATACCCAAAAAACCGTAACACTTTCCACTTTGGTATCTGGACGTGCAGTTAAGTCTCAACATTCTACTGTTGGAATTGCGACATATAACCTTAATTTCTGTTCTGATAGTTTATTTTCACTCATTTGTCGCTTGTGAAACTCTCTTCGGGCTTCTTTGCTTTCCCATCAACTATGATTTTCAAAAATTGAAAAGCAACGTCAATCACCATCTTTCTTTTTTGAATCATGTATAATAGTAATAATGTATCCTCAATAACATTCGCTCAGTTTCCTTCAAATATCACTAACATCTTGCGTCTCAGTGGCTTTATCGCTTTCCTTGCGTTGGCATGATTATATATATATATATATATATATATATATATATATATATATATATATATATATATAATGCCAACGCAAGCAAGACGCTTAATTATTTTATCTTTTATTATTTTAAAAATCGTTTTATTTTACTTATTTTATGCTGGATATTATTATTATTATTATTATTATTTGTGTATGTTATGTTTTCTGCTTTGTATCCTGTAGAGCCGGGTTCAAACTATGGTCCTTAGTTTCTATAGGAGAATTGTCATTTAATTTAGTATATGGAATGTTCCTAGTAGGGCTATCATCTGGCCAACTTGTATGTTGATGTTACCTGGGACACTGTTACTAAAAATCTCCGTTCCTTTTCTCACGAGGTCCAGAGCTCCGATTACTACTGGTACGGTTTCAGTCTTCATTTCCCGCTTTCTGTTAATCTCGATCTCCCGGTCCTTATATTTGGACAATTTCTCGATAATTTCCAAGGAGATATTTCTCTCAAATCGTACTGCTATGTCTTCTTCTTCTTCTTCTTCTTCTTCTTATTATTATTATTATTATTAGGCTAACTGATTTGAATTTGTGATGACTGTTGCTACCTAAAATAACAAAGTCTATTGGTCAATTTGCGGTAACTCTTTCGAGTCTGATCACACACCACATCACCCGATGTACAAACTTGTTCTGCTCTTTAAGATAAAATTTTTTGGCCAAGTCATTCTATTTTAGTTTTACTACTATCCCTTCATTTATTTCTTCTTTCTTCTCTTTCCTTTCCTTCACTCTCTGTCTCTCTCCCTCCCTCTCTCAGTCCTCTCTCTTTCTCTCTCTCCCTCTCTTATATTTTTATATTCGAAAATCTGTTATTTCTCTTTCTTCTTCTCCCTCTTTCTTCTCTGCTCGCTTGCTTTCCCTTCCTGTTAATCTAGTATATCTGTTTGAATGAAGTCTTCATTTATTAAGAACCTTCGATCTGAAGAGATGAATATAAAAACATTCACGAAATAAATTATAACCAAAATGGGTCATTAAGGTTTTTTCTTGAGTTATTATATATATATATGTGTGTGTGTGTATTCTTCTTATCACTGTGTAATACATAATGAAACTGTACAGTAATTCACAGGTTTACCAAAACAAGTGGACTAAAAAACACGTACACAACACGTCTTAGCACAAGGATTTAACAAAAAATTATACGGGGAAATTTCAAAATAAATTCAGCTAATTCTATCATGCAACGTAACTATCCATCTTTATAGATAGACAGAAAAAAAATCTTACAGTGAAGTTCCTTGACCAGTGGGTATAATCTCCATGAAACTTTGGGTTTCAGATACGTGAGCATTAAGGAAGTACTTCTCTATTGAAAACATTGCAAGTGCATTTTGTCTTTCAGGATTCATAGTACTCCGTAGAAATTTTTTTTTCAATATTGAAAAGCAGCGTTCTGGCTCTATGGAAGTGTTTAGTCAAAGACTATATGTCCATTATAATAACACACATGCAATCACATACTTCCTTTGCTTCTGCTATGATTGTCTTTGAAGGATTCTCTTTGAGTTTCTTATTTCTAAAATAGCAGTTTTGAAATCTATTATATATTTATTGACTTTAAAACACACTAATTTCTCAAAATTGCATTTGATTGTAAATTACTTGAGCATGAGACATAATCTGATGAAAAAACTAATCAAAATCATGAAATTATCATCATTCAGGTATTCAGAAATTCCTGTTATTTCTGCAATGGTTTAATCTGTATTTGATATTGATTGAATTTCAGTAAGGCAGCTTTTTAAAGGTTTCAAATTTTCATGAACTCTGTACACGGTCCATATGTTAAAGTTTCACCTTGTAAATGATGGACGTGGAATGCTGACATCCATATGCTTCTTGAGAATGGATACATGTGGTGATCTTGAGAAGAATATTGGAATAGTCAAAATGTTAGATAATTATATTCTTGCATTCCATGTAATACTTGCTGCATTTCTTATTATTAAATTAAATTGGTGTACATAACAGCAAATGAAATGTGCACTACGTTAAACTGCTTTTATTTTGGCTTCACTTTACTTTGTTTTTTGTTTTTTGCTTTTCATGATATTTGCACCATCAAATGTCTGAGCTATCAGTTTTTTGTCCATTTCCGTGAAGGATTATGTTTAATTGTTCTAGAATACGTTTTGATATGCCATCTACAGTTTGATTTTCTGGAATAAAGGATTCTCAAAACACTCAAATATTTCTTCATTCAAGACGCACCGTAGAACAATGAACATTATAATATGTTCCAAAATATCTGTTGTATCATCAGGCATGACGGCTACAAACGAAACTTCCCTAATTTCTGTCCTTATCTACCCATGGTATATTTGTTGCAGGCGGTCAAGTAACTCATTCGGAATAGTCTTAGAAACACCTTTGAAAACCGTAAACATAGATAGATAGATAGATAGATAGATGTGAACTATATATATATATATATATATATATATATATATATATATGGAGATAGATAGATAGATAGATAGATAGATAGATAGATATAAAGATAGATAGATAGATATGAGCATGCTGTGAAACATAGATAGATAGATATAGATAGATAGATAGATAGATGAGTGAACTATAGCCAGATAGATAGATAAATAGATAGATAGATAGATAGATAGTGAACTATATCCAGATAGATAGATAGATAGATAGATAGATAGATAGATAGATAGATAGATAGTGAACTATATCCAGATAGATAGATAGATAGATAGATAGATAGATAGATAGATAGATAGATAGATGCGTATACACTTGACAGATTACAGGTCCAACTTCAAAAACTTAGGCTGGCATGACAACTACGGTCACCTTTCCTACATGAACGATTTGGGATGCCGCTTTGCCCTAGTAGCCGGCTTATCACACACACGACTATTGGAATAGAAACAACAAACTACACAGAGGTTGTGGCACAAACAAAAGTGCCAATTCAAAGTAACAGAAGAGACAAAGAGACACTAACGGCGAAGTCATCGCACTTTTGTGTGCCGTTATGACGCAAGGCTTATAAAGGACATTCTTTTTTTTTTATTCTTTTTGTTTTTAGTTATTTTATTTTATTCTTTCACCCAGCTACCTATTTTTTTCAGCACGGGACTGCGAACCACACACACACACACACACACACACACACACATGTACGAGATGCAATAGATAGATAGATAGATAGATAGATAGATAGATAGATAGATAGATAGATATGAACAAACTGAGATAGATCGATAGATAGATCGATGTAAACAAATTGAGATAGATCTATAGATAGATAATAATAGATAGATATACATTAAGAAACTTAGATAGATAGATAGATAGATAGATAGATAGATAGATAGATAGATAGATGTGGACAAGCCGTAATAGATAGATAGATAGATAGATAGATAGATAGATAGATAGATAAAATGTTAAAATACTATGTGTATGTGTGTGTATTTTAGGTAAAGGTGCGTGTTGCATATGTAAATAAATACAAGAATTATACAAAAAGTTGAATTTCTGCTACAAACGTTTATTCATTTTATGGTGACTTGTAGATCGCAGTCTCTCTCGGCTATGCCCGCTCTCTTTCTGGCCCAAAAGTCAGGGTGGGTAAGCCCAAGTATCTTAGTCATGGTCGAGCACAAGTCAACCTTGGAACATCCAAAGGGAAGTTTTTACTTAGTTTATCGTTGGAAGGTTTAAACATACTTATGAGATATCCGTTTTCTTTTTCATGGTCCTGGAATCAGGGTAGTTCAGTACAAGCATCGTTATTATGGTCGCGCTCAAGTCAGCTTTGCGCTGAGTTGGAACAACCAAAGAGAAGGCTTGACCTACTTCATAGGTTGAGGTTTTGGAAGGCACGTGCGAGCGACATACGTCGGAAAATGCGAAGAGAGTTCAGTCGTCAGTGGACCGGGGAAAGTAAGTTCTCAGCGCAAACGAAATTACCACGTTAGGAGAAAGAGCGTGGGGCAGGAAATGTTTTCCCTTTTACAGGCTTCAACAACGGCACCTAACGAGATTTGACGAAATCAAGCGGGGTAATCATATTTCCTGTTCTTTACTCTTAGCATCATGGAAAAATATATTTCTGTTTCTTTTCTTTTTTATGATTCAATATTTTTTTTTATTTTTGTCGATTTTATTTCATCTTCCCACGGGTTAAGGTGATCGGTTTATTGTCAATGATGCCAAAGCATTATATATTTATGAATTTATCTTGAACAACGGGGCACTCACGCGCGCACTGGATAGTACATGATTGGCGGCGAGGTCTTGTCATTTTACAGTTGAAAGGTCTATGTAACACCAAACTTGATCCCACTGAATCGACGGACTCTACATGACCGGCCGTTGGTCCTGTCCTGATCCAGTATTACAGGTTCAAACAAAGTCTCCGGTTCACAAGGTCGATTCGATTCAACTTTCCAGCCACGTTGTGATTTTTTGATCCTGGAGAGCAATTAACAAATCGTAGATCCCGGAAAATTCAGCTGGTTTACCTGCAAGTTCTTTGGGGCGAGAATCAGGCCAAGCAGAAAAATCAAATATGAACAAGTCCGTTCGAGTCCAAAGAAAAGTTCATGTATATAAGGAAGAAATTGGCACAAAAAGAATAATGCCGCTTTTACAAGAAAGTAGTATATATGAAATAAAGTCCAGAAAAAAAAAAAAAAAATATTGCAAATAATTCTGAAAGGGAAGAGGTTTTCAGGTTCACTCTTTTTGTACTTAGTAGTTGCCGTAATTATTTAACTATCAGGATATAAAGGGGTTCACTGGCAGTATTGCGCCAATGTTGCAGATAACTTGAGTTCACTTCTTCCCTTATTACAACAACAAGCAGACGCTTTCGCTCTCTCTCTCTCTCTCTCTCTCTCTCTCTCTCTCTCTCTCTGGTCAACTGCTTGTCAACTCACTTCATCCAGCTTCAATTCCGTTCGACTTCCAGTGTTTTTTCGCACAAATACGCGTTTAAATAAACGCGGTGGTAGCGACAAAAACCCGGGGTGTTGGTAAACTTAGAATACAGCCTGATTACTGACCTCTTCCCCTTTATGATTAAATGAACAGTCTCTTCTTCTCAATTGGTATTCCATAGTTCATATAAACAATATTGTTTTGCCATTTTATATTAATAATTCTGACGAAGCACAGATGCTCTGGGCACAAACTTCACCACAAATTATTTTTTTCATCTATAAACAAAATTCTATATTACTATAATTATTAATATTTCAAGAGTGACTATTGGTCTCTGCCACATCTACATGTAACCGGAAGTTCTACGCTAACTGTTTCTTGTCTCGCGGTTCTCGCTTGTGGAATTCTCTTCTGGCTTGTTGCTTCGTAGTCAACTTAGATCTTCAAAAATTTAAATGAAATGTCAATCGTTATCTTCTGTCATCTTAATTCTTGTCCTTTTATTGTTATCTCTCCTTCCCTGGCGTCTCGTCTACAGTCACTTTCTCAAAATAAATAGTCCCTACGGAGTATTGTTGCCATATATGTCGCCCCCTTCTGTCTGTTCTACAAATATATTTCATGGAAATTGCTGCCCTGGCGTCTGCATTCGCTGGTTCGCCTCCTTCTGTCTGTTCTTCCAAATACTTTTTGCCCTTGCTCCGAGGAGCTGCATTTTATCCCAGACGTCTGAGTTCCCGCCCTACAGGCTGTCAGCTCTCACCCATTCACTGTCGAAACTCCTAAATGTAACCGTCTCTTCTACTCTAATAGCTTCATGTCTCGCACCTCTCGCCTGTGGAACTCTCTTCCCTTCTCCTGTTTCCCTGTGAGCTATAATCTCCAGCTATTCAAGTGTAATGTCAATCGACATCTCCAGTTGCCTTAATCTATCTACTACCCTCATCCTTTCTTCTATCACTCCTATCTGATCTTTCTATTTTCTGTAACCCCTTGCGTCCTAGTGGCTTCCCGCCTTGCTTGGGGTGAAATGCTTAAAAAAAAAATAGTGCATTTCTCATATTCTCGAACAATAGTGGCTTTGTTGCCTTGCTTCAAGTGAAATGACTAAAACGCACAAACACACACACACACACAGAGAGAGAGAGAGAGAGAGAGAGAGAGACACACACACACCGCTAAGGTTATTTACATGTGCACCACGGTGTGGGACAATGCTTAACTTATCTTTAGAGTCTGTCTATATTTCTGAGATGAGGTATTATGTACATTATTTACATTATTCGGACTATTGTCCTCATCTTTGTCGCCATATTTATCACAACGTTTCGGCTGTTGTACGCTCCGGCTTTCTTCAGGTGGTTGGAATGTCGAACTGAACCCTTTATTTCGTTCACTGGGTAGACTGTTCTAGTTCCACGTGCCATGTTTGATGGATGTCAGTTATCAGTTATCCAGTTGGTTAGATCCAGTGACACAACCCAAAGAGTGTGAGTTCAATACTCGGTTAAGGCAGTGGAGAACTTTCAGAGGGAAATTAACCGGAGATAACTGATAACTGACATCCATCAAACATGGCACGTGGAACTAGAACAGTCTACCCCAGTGAGCGAAATAAAGGGTTCAGTTCGACATTTCAACCACCTGAAGATGTCCGGAGCGTACAACGGTCGAAACGTTGTGATAAATATGGCGACAAAGATGAGGACAATAGTCCGAATAATGTAAATAATTAATTTTTCTTCATGAGCATGATTCAAAACCATGATGTAAACGGAATAGATAGATAGATAGATAGATAGTGAACTATATCCAGATAGATAGATAGATGTGAACTATATCCAGATAGATAGATAGATAGATAGATAGATGCGTATACACTTGACAGATTACAGGTCCAACTTCAAAAACTTAGGCTGGCATGACAACTACGGTCACCTTTCCTACCTGAACGATTTGGGACGCCGCTTTGCCCTAGTAGCCGGCTTATCACACACACGGCTATTGGAATAGAAACAACAAACTACACAGAGGTTGTGGCACAAACAAAAGTGTCAATTCAAAGTAACCTAGAAAAGGTTACTGAATGAGGAATAACCAAAATAGAGGTTGGAAATGAAATGTTAATCTTTATAACATCAACAAAATACAATACTCGCCAGCGGCATGAAGTAGGTAAACCACTGCTAGTGGTGGACTTCTTAGCATATTACTGCCACTTACAATAGTGTCCAATGTATTTATGAGGATTGGGACATATCCATTAGTGCTTATAGGTATGGTATATAATAATTGTACTAAATGCCCAGCTCATACGAAGCCTAAGAGTCACTCAATATAGAGTTTCACTGAATGATGTTGTTTACAAATCATTTCTTACCCCAATTAATCATTAATTAGGGGTCCTTTTCAAGAGCAGCTGCCAGGTTTACCTTGTCGGATTTGCTATTGAGACGGGAATAAATGGTAGTGTCATCTGCATAAGTAACTAGTTGAGAACTGATGACACCGGGTCGGAGATCAATGATGAAGATCAGAAACAACGTAGGTCCCAGAATAGAGCCCTGTAAAAAGTGCATTTTATCTAGTAGCACGCTTAAATTCATGTAGAGCATCAAGGAAAAAAAGCTTGTCACAGCAGCTGTCATGATAATATTTGTAGAAAAGATACAGAGAAGCCACATCACATCAATGAGAAAGTGACTGAAGTCGAGATGCTTGGTCAAGATCGATTATATTACAGATCCTTCTTTGGATTTTGTCAGTTTTCTGAACCTATACACTTTATCCAGCGTCGTTTCTATTGATGGAAGCATTCCTGGAACTCCTTAGGGCGAGCAGCTACCTGGTCTCATTCTCTTTGATTTCCTCGACGTCTTGAAATTTTGTTCCTTTCAAGTGGGATTTGATTTTTGAATAGGAAAAGTCGCAAGAGGTGAGATATAGAGAATATTGTGGTTGTCGGACCTGGGGAATGTTGTATTTGGCCAAAAACTGCTGCACAAGCAATGGTTACTAATGGAACCTCTTTGGTGGGATGATCACACTCTACACACTGTCATTCCAAGTACTGCAATAAACAACGGAAGTGCATGAGAACGTTATAGCTTAGTGTGTATACGCGAGAGAGATCGCACACACACACACACAAACACACACACACACACACACATATATATATATATATATATATATATATATATATATATATATAAAACAGAGGATACCTTTTCACTCAAGATCCATCCAACCGATTTTGAGTAAACTTGGCACATACATTGTATATATCGTAAAAAAATCGATAATTTAAAAAAATATCGATAAAGCTGATCAAAAATCGGTAAATTCAACTTTTTCCCTCCGATTTCGTTCAAACTCGGTATGTAGGTTACTCACATCATGACATTCTCAACGATACCTCATTTTTATTTCTACGACACTGCATTTAGCGAAAAACCATTTCCATTTCAACACAAATCGATTTCAACACAAATTTTAAACTAAAAACTCCCTCAATTTTCAAGCAATCTTATACAAACTTCATTCAGTTGTAGCCAACAATAAGTTGATTGTTTAACAGTCATTTAACTTGACAATTAAGTCCACCCATATAGTGAAAACCTCCGTAAACAGCGAAAAATGGTGATTTTTTTACTATTTTCTTATTTTTCGTTGATATTTCAACCAATTTTTATCAAATTTAACAATTGCTTTATAAATGTATCCTCTTTAATATCCCTGGTAGCACATTGACAAATTGAATTTCAAAAACTCCAAAATAATTGTGATCTAAAATGGGTCTTCATGTTGCCTGTTTTAACACTTCATGTCCTCAGCTAACTTCGATTGAATAAATACAGACTACTTTTATTATATCAATAACTGCATTAATTAAAAATATTTTTTTAATGAAAGTACTTGAAAGTAATTGAAGAAGATAGACTCTGTTACATCTAAACATGATGATGTTTTTGCTCCATTCTAATTGAACGCTTTTTCTGATCGATCAGCTGGGTATGGCTGCTAGTATATATATATATATATGTGTGTGTGTGTGTGTGTGTGTGTGTGCAACATTAATCAGCTGGCACATTTTATTTATATTAATCTTAGCGAGAGAGAGAGAGAGAGGCACATATGCAAATAAGCAATATTAAAATATTGTAATATGAATCAATAAGTCTATATCCTGATTTGATTTCTCATCTGAAATTATCCTTATGTAATGTTCGATCTATATAAATAGTAGAGAAGTGTTAAGTGCATTGACAAGGAAGGGAGTATCACTGAAAAATAAATTGTGTGAAAACATGCCTTTAGGCTAGGGAATTAATATAATCTAATACCATTGCAGTAACACTTTAATATGTATAATATATCATCGTTCTATTGGTATATATTATATAGATGTTATTAACTCTATATATAGCTGAGTGGAAATGGGGGCGTAGACTGAAGAGCCTTTTTCCCACCATGAATGCAAGCGAAACGAAGAAGCTTATCACACTGCCCAATTGACGTCAGAGTGACGACAATGCCAGAAGGCGACTTTGACATTTTTCCGTCTGCTGTTAACTTCCCCTCATGTCTCGAACTGCATTCATTGTTTTCATAGTATTGTATTTATTGTTTGTTACATTTTACTTTTACGACTTATGTATTACTCTGACTATAGTTTGTTTGTTTTTTGTTTTTTTTAGTTTTTTTTTTTTTCATTTTGTTTCCTATTGCCAATTGATAGAGCGAGACGCTTACAAAAAGAGTTGGCTTTTTTAATTACAGTTGTCCAAATCATCTATATCTTTTCAAGATATTATTTACCATAAGCCCATAAATATGAACCCATAAATAAATGATATACCAGATTTGCTTAATAATGGCCGCATAGCGCATGCGCTGTGATGCTGACGATTCGGACATTCTAAAGAAGACATAAATTGATTACTTTAAGTGATCAGATGAAATTGCTGGGCTTAATTATATCTTACATATTTATAAAGCTACCATTCCTCCTTGCTTTAAATATTGCTGCCACATCTGGTCTTGTGCTCCTGTTATATATTTAGAAATTCTGGGTAAAATTCAAAGAAGAATCTGCAATGTTATTGGTCCTGACCGGGCATCTTTCCTTCAGTCAGTTTCTCACCGACCTGTGCTTTTTCTATAAATTCTTTCATGGTAATTGTTCTGATTAACTTTCCTCTTTGATACCTAGACTTTATATACACAGTACCAGATTGACAACAAGGTCTCATTGTTTTACAGTTGGATGTAACCGTAAGTTCTATGCTAACAGTATCTTCTGTCGTTCTTCTTGCTTGTGGAACTCTCTTCTGGCTTCTTAACTCCCAATCAAGTTTAATCTTTAAAAGTTTAAATGCAATGTCAAACGTTATCTTCTGTCTTTTTAATTCTTGTCCTCTCTCCTTAATAGTATATTTTTCTCATATTTTCTAACACTCAGAAACCCCTTGCGTCTTCGTGGCTTTATTGCCTTGTTTGGGGTGAAATGATTAAAAAAAACAGAATTGTATATTGAGGTTGATAGTTAAAAATAAATTCTCTTTTATTACAGTGTATTGTTATGGTTTTGGCTTAGTGATTTCGGAGACATATCAACCATTTTTTGGCTTATTTAAGATAGAAATGTGTGTGTGCTTTTTTTAACATATAGAAGAGTATAGGTAAACATTGGTTAAGTTTATACTTGAGTCTACCGATAAAGATTAGTGGGATTTATGCTTGTGTCAACAGGTAAACATTACTCGGATTTATTCTGGAAACTATAAACGTTGGTCAAGTTTATACTTGAATCTTAAGGTAAACATCGGTAGAGTTTATACTTTTCAACAGATAAACATCGTATGAGTGGTTGTGGTCTTAATCTTCAGTGGAGTATATAGTCGGTATATTTTAGATATATATTGTTATAATAATATTGTTATAATTGGTTTATTTTATTACTGATTATTGTTCTTAAACTCTTATTATGACTAATTTAAAAATAAAACATTGGAATGTCGAAAAAAGCAGTCTATATAAGCGGCTCGGATTGAGGAATCGGAGAGCCGAGTTCGAATTCCAATTGAATCCATTACATTCACTTACGTGCTAATACCCTTGAGAAAGGTGTGAGTCCTCTTCTTTTCCCACCAGCTATGGGTAAATAGCAGGACAGACCGGGTTCTGTTACTGGTCTACCGCAAAAGAAATGGAAACCTACCGTGGGAAAAAATCTGCCTCGTCAGTCATGTATCCAAAGATACATGACTGGTCGTCTAAACGTGTATAACTGATTAGAATAATCCAGAATGTATTCGGACAGAAAATGAAATGAGTATATAAAAAAAAGCTCGTCAGCCAATGGTGTGTCTTCCCACCGGACTTATTCAACCATTTCAGCGATGTTATACTAAAAGAACTAGATGTCTTATTAGGATTTATTATTAACAGACACAATCTCAAGATATGCCGATGATAACAGACACCAAAATAAAACTGCATGAAGTTTTACAGAAAATGGTAAAGGAAAGCCTGAAGAAAGGACTAAATATCAATTGGAAGATTACAGAACATGTAGTTGCCAACAAGAACAGCTGTTTTATTTATTGTATTTTTTTAAAATTGTTAAATGCTTTGCAATCATACGATGTCAGGTATCGGAAATCGTTTCCTTTGAGGTTTGAAAAACCTGGGAAGCTCTCTGGGAGAGTGCCTTACCAATTCGGTAACAGAACGTTATTCTTATTCTTCTATGAGGTGGGCGATCATGGTTGTTCACAATTTCCTATTCGCCTTAGCTCAAAGAGTTGTATCCTTAAAGAGGTTACAAACAGACAAGGGTGGTACCAGAGTGAAAGAACAGCAACAAACACGTAGATGAAAGAAAGAGAGGTTTATTATAAAAGAAAATACACTACTGAAAGACAGGAAATCGGTTACCAGGCTACTAATCCCCAAAGCAAGGATATCTACCAACCGCCCCACGCAGTCAGATGTGGCACAAAGCCGAATTTAACGTGCGGTATCCGACCCGTAGGCTCGGCCAAAAACTCCCCGCATAAAACGGGGTCGGGTAGCTGTTTCCCGAGAAGAGACTCTGTCCTTCGGCATAGCCTCGTCTGGGGATCCTCTCTGCCCGAAGGCAGAGAGTTCGACCAGCACAGCTGAAGACGAATCTCCAATTAATTGCCGAAGCAAATTTATTTACCTTACCTCCCTGCAAGGCAAGATGTGGTACAAGGCTGTTTTTTAATGCGGGGCTGAACCGAACTCGTAGGCTCGGGCAAAAATTCCTCGTAGACCCCGTATACATGGGGTCGGGTAGCTGTCTACCACCCCAGACGAGACTCTGCCCTTCGGCATAGCCGCATTTGGGTTCCTCTCTGTGCAAAGGCAGAGAGTTCGACCTGCACAGCTGGAGATGAATCTCTAACAAATGGCCGAAGCAAAGATATTTACCTTATCCCCCCGCGTGGCAGGATGTGGCACAAGGCCGTTTTTAATGCGGGGTCAAAACCGAGCCTGTAGGCTCGGGCAAAAAATTCCCTGTAGATCCCTGTAGATACACGGGGTTGGGTAGCCGTCTACCATCCCAGACGAGACTCTGCCTTTCGGCATAGCCTCGTCTGGGCTCCTCCCTGCCCGAAATCTGAGAGTTCGACCAGCTCATCTGGAGACGAATCTCCAACTAATTGCCGAAGCAAAGATATTTGCCAACCGCCCCACGCGGTTAGATGTGGCACAAGGCCGAATTTAACGTGTGGTATTCGAGCCCGTAGGCTCAGGCAAAAATTCCCCGTAGACCCCTTAAAAAAACGGTGTCTGGTTGCTGTCTACCACCTCAGACAAGCTCTGCACTTCGGCATAGCCTCTTCTGGGTTCCTCTCTGCCCGAAGGCTGAGAGTTCGACTAACTTAGCTGGAGACGAATCTCCAACTAATTGCCGAAGCAAAACCCTAAGTATATCCTGTGCTCACTATGTATATCTACTTATATAGACAGAACAAACAACATTCATACAAGAAGCAATAACAAACAAGACATTGCTATGGTTTTAAAACACGGTAATTAATCTATTTATTCAGCATGTCTCTCTTACAACAACTGAAGTAAAAAGAGGGAAGATTAACAAAAAAAGGTCCATGCGCCCTCTACAACTTGAAAAATAAATGCCCAAGGTTCAAGGGAAATAACTAATCCCTTATTTATTAATTCTTTTTTATTTTAAATATTATCTACAAAGTGTGCAATTTTCAAAAGGAAGAAACGGATTTATACCTTTCCCAAGGGTATTTGTGCGTAAATGACCGTAACGAACTAGACTGGAATTTGAACTCGGCTCTCCAATTTCTCAATCTGAGCCATTATCCATTACATCCGACGAACAAAATCAGTGTCGATGTCTTGTAATGATTTTCTTACCTTCACGAAAAAGTCTTAACTCAATGACACCTATTCATTGTTTCTTAGTAGCATCGTATTATTTGGGGCAGGGTTGGTACTTTGCATACGCTAAATGACACATAACAACTATCTGTGCTCTTAAAGGACTTCTCACAATCAATGCAGCAGAGATCAACTTACTGAGGCAGACGAAACAGTGAGTCAGCAATGACCAATCAAAAAGTCTCTTTGATTTGTACAAGCTGGCTCAACGATGCGGCTTGTTAGTCCGCATGAGCAAAATAAATTATTATATTTCATTTGTTTTGGTCATTTAAGAACTGAGTCAAACAAACGGACGCCTCGAATAACCAAATCTGCTGGGTGGAAATGTAGTCCGGTGATATCTGCTGATATGTTTATGACACCATGACAAACATCCCGCCGCTCGCAGTAACAGAATTGCCAGACTGATTTTAGAAAGACAACCGTTTGCAAAATAGTGATAAATTTCCACAATCAAAACGCAATAATGTCAATGCTTGCTTGCAGGACTAAAATAAAAATAAATAAATAGAAATAAGAAGTGAAAAAAAGTTAAAAAGATGCACTTCAAATTAGGTACCTCCACAGAAACGATACCTAAGGTTTAAAATTAGTTTTTAAAAGATGAAAAATCTTCCTAAAAGCTTTTATTTTAGTGTTAATTTCAAGCTAATTAAATTATTTTTTTCAACTTATTACTTAAACGTTATATTTAATGGCTACCCATATTTGAGTAGATGCATTGTTTTTATTTATTTATCAAACGATATATTTATTTATTTACATCTCTGTGTCCATCCTTCAAATCTACAAATCAACCATTCCCCCTTGCATGGAATACTTCTACCATATATGGTCTGGTGCCCCCGCTGTTCGTCTTAAGGTCCTCAACAAAGTCCAGAGACGGATTTGCAATGTGATTGGCTCTGATCTGACAACTCGTTTACGGTCATTTTCTTACAGACATGTCGCTTCGCTCTGTCTTTTCTACAAATACTTTCATGGTAACTGCTCCGACGAGCTACTTTCGCTGGTTCCCAAACTGCATGAATTTAAGCGTGCTACTAGGTTGGCATCTCAGTCCCACTCTTTAAGTGTCGAAACCGTCAAATGTAGCCGTCTCTTCTACGCCAATAGCTTCATGCCTCGCACTTCCCGTCTGTGGAAATCCCTTCCTTTACTTGCTTCCCGATAGCTATAATCTTCAAATATTCAAATGCAATGTCAGTCGACATCTCCAGATGCCTTGATCTATTCCCCATCCTTCTCTTCATCCTTTCTTCTATCACGCCTCTTTACTCTTGCTCCCACTCTCTGTAATCCCTTGCGGGCTAGTGGCACTCCCGTTTTGCTTGGGGTGAAATGCTTAAAAAATAACTACCGGCCTGAATATTTGAGAAATCATATTAGAAAAATGGCACTTTCTGGCATAATAAATAAACAAAGAGCATCTACTCAAATATAGGTACCCATTAAAATAACGTTTAAGCAACAGATTAAAATATATATCGGATTAATAATTGAAAAATTAATTCCATTAAATAGAATATTTTTGATCAGAAAAATACTTTGCTGCATTTCAAAACTAATCTACTAAATGACTGGAAGGAGTTTTCATTCTGAAATGTATAACATCGCTGATTTAGCGCCATTTTAGCCATCCGTCATCACGCTATGATTCTCTTTATAAAAACACTAGCAGTAGAGCCCGGCGTTGCCCGGGGATGTAACAGTAAGAGATAGATCAAGTATCGACCATCATAAAGACTGAAAAATAAAATTGACAAAGATTATTGTTTAAGGTTGACGGACACGCATGTCTTAATTAGTTTGTTTTTTGGTTTTGTTTTTTTGTTTTTTAAGAATTGGTCAAACCCAAACTCAAACAAAAACATTCTTTTTAATCGTTTAAGTTTTGTTGAAATCGGTTGAAAAATGTAGGAAATCCGATCCCATATATAAACGTACAGACACACACACACACACACACACACACACACACACACACACACACAACATGGGCTTTATAATGAGTATAACTCGATATGAGTTGTCCTCTTTTCATTCAGGCGACAGTTATGTCTCTTAATCGTGTTTTCAAATTGATTTTGTGCAAAAACAATTGCGTTTTTCCAATTTTTGGCGCTGTCAGAACCACCACAAGGTAATTTTATGTAGTTCTGTGAAGTCTTGTTGAAATCGGTTGAAAAATGTAAGAAATCCTATCTCATATATAAACGTACACACACACACACACACACACACACACACACAAACCTGGGTTTTATAATAAGTATAACTCGATATGAGTTGTCCCCCTTTCATTCTGGCGACAGTGATGCCTCTTAATCGTGTTTTCAAACTGACACTCAAGTTTATATATATTTTTTTTCTACGGTGGATATATCTGTAAAAATTACTTGAGAAATATAACCTGAGCACTAGCAATCTTAAAAATTTAGGAAAATAACTCCATAATCTAATGTTTTATTGAACTTTAGGTAATTTGGCTTTAAAATATGGCTTTAAATTTACTATGGGTATCACTCTTATTTTCTGATAATGTCATGTATGGACGTTCGTATTTACAAAAATTAGCATGTTTATGCACAGAAATTTTTTTTTCATTTTAAAAAAATATTAGCGGTTGATAAATCGTAGTAAGCTTTGCCATTTATGATTATTAAATATAACTTTTACTTAATAATAATATCACATAAAGGCAAGAAGCAAAACAGAAATTTAAAAGATCTAAAACTTTATAAATTATTCTAATTAAATTTTTTAAAAAATGAAAACAATTCTTGTAAAAAATTCATTATTTATCGAAAAAAAATTTCTTAAGATAATAGTGTCTATGAAATATTTTATCCATAAAAGCAATTAAAAGCTTTTCTAATTAAATAATACTTATTTTATTTTCTATTTTACGATTCAGATCAGATTTTCGGTAACTAAAGGTCCATTTTCACAAAAAAAAAAATTGATGATTTAAATTCTCCAATGAGGTCTGCGTATCACTAAAATAAACTTTAAACGATACAAAAATGAATTTCTCGAAATTTCTTAAAATTACATAAGTGGAGGAAAACAGATGTAAAAAAAAAATTCTTATCAAGACTTTTTAAAAAGAGAAATTTTAAAAATAATTTCATTCAGTTGTGAATAAGTCCTGAAAGTTTCATTAAAATCCAACAATTATTTGATTTTTGCAAGAATTTCAAAATCTGTTTTTCATTGCAAAAAATGACGCTCAAATTTCCTATACTAATCTTTGTCCCTGCTGACGCAAAAAAACAAACTTTTAACTAAAATATCGGACGTTTTAAAAAGTATCAAAAATATAATTAAATAATCTTTCCTCTTAATAATAACATAACAATTTTGACGATAATAATTTGTATTAAGTTTGGGACATTTTTCATCATGGTAATTCATAAGCAAATCACTGGAGGTACCTACTTACAATTCAATTTTGTTAGAGCGATAAACAGAGCAAGAAAAAAATTATAACAAAAAGAAATTATTACCCCAATAAAAATATTACCGTAAAATGGTAATATCGATATACAACACGATTAACAAAAAAGACAGCTAAGCCGGTTTATCAGTCCCCTCTCATCAAAGCAAAGCCGGTTTATCGGTCATCTCTCATCAGAGCAAAGCAGGTTTATTGATCATCTCTCTTAGAGGCTAAGATCGAGGACGAAAATGTGCCCAACGAATAAAAATGAAAACCCAAGACAAATGTCATATGAAAGAGAATATAACATTTACCGGTTAATTAACTTTAATCCCACCAATCATCACTTCTACTTAGAGAGAGATGGCTGACAGGACTTAATGTAAACAGATTCCAACACTTTCAAATGAAACTAGGAATTAACCTTCCTCAGTACTAAGAGTATGTCCCGGCTATAACACCGGGCACATTGCTGGGTTTTTTTTATCAAAGGTTCAGCTATCATCGAACGTGTTGTATTCAGGCTTACGGCCAAATTACGTTGAAACATTGGTTCCCGTACGAAAGTTAAGCAACGTCAAGCCTGGTCAGTACCTAGATGGGTGACTGCTTGGGAATACCAGGTACTGCAATTTTCGAGGTGCAGGTGGTGTAACGGATAATGGCTCAGAATTGTTAATCGGTGGTCCGAGTTCCAATTCTCATCAAATTCGTTATGTTCACGTATGCGCAAATATTCTTGGGAAAAGGCATGAACCCACTTCTCTCTCAACTATGGGTTAATTAGTAAAACTTGTATCAATACATCATTAATATCACCAAAAAAATTTTACGATCTAAAAAATTCTAGGAAGATTTGAAATAACCAGCAAAAGTTTGATAAGTCCTAAAAAAACAAAATCAATCAACCCATTTCGTTCAGCCGCTGCTGTTGTGAATGATTCCGTGACGTCACACACATTTTAACACATAATAAAAGATGTTTTTTTTTATTGATTTCAAATGTTATTACCTTGGTGAAATTTCCGGGTTTTGAAAACGAGACTCATAAATTCTACTAGACCACCCGTTGAGTCAATGACGGTTCAGCTTATAAAACATTAAAGTTGATTTCAACATTCCATTGAAATAAAAGTTAATTTTATTATGATTCAGTTGAATATTTCAATTCGTTCGTGTCATCATTGGTCAGTTCTTGTTTAACGTTTAACTGATTGTTTACAGCATTTAATAGAAATAGAACTTCCGGGATAAACTTGAACTTTAAATCAGATTAACTTTAAAATATTTGTTAATATGCCAAAAATATTTTAAAATCATATTCACTTGAAAATATTTTTAAATATGCCAAAAATATTTTTTAAATATTTAAAATATTGTTTGTTTAAAGAAAGCTGAAATATAAATAATTACTTTGTAAACGACTGGACAAAACGGCAAAGCGGGATCTCTTTGCGTCTGTCTTTAACTTAAACATATTTTAATAAAAAAAAATGTTTGCTTGAAGAAAACTAAAATAAAAATACTTACTGTATAAACAACGCATATTTTTTAAATCTCATTCACTTAAAACAGATTAACTTAAATCATTATGTGCCGGACGGACAAACTCGACGGTAATTCGAACACAGTACTCCGATTTCTCCGAGCTGTTATTTATTACATCACTAGAACAGTAAATATAATAATAATACTAGTTGGATGGTACATCATATTATTAAGACTGTATTCGTGTTAGCGCACTTTAATTCCAACCACCTGAAGAAGGCCGGAGCGTATAACGGCCGAAACATGATAAATATGGTTAAAATATTGTTTGTTTAAAGAAAGCTGAAATATAAATAATTACTCTACAAACAAGCGGACGAAGCAGTAAAGCTGAAATATAAATAATTACTTTGTAAACAACTGAACGAAACAGCAAAGCGGGATCTCTTTGTGTCTGTCTTTAACTTAAAAATATTTTAATTAAAAAAAAATGTCTGTTTGAAGAAAGTGAAAATAAAAATACTTACTCTATAAACACCTCGTATTTTAAATCTTATTCATTTTTTTTAAATCATATTCAATTAAAAATATTTTTTAAAATATGCCAAAATATATTTTTTATATCTTTTGTTTAAAGAAAGCTGAAATATAAATAATTACTCTACAAACAACGAGGTTATGCTAAGGTGATATACAAAGACATCTCACTGCAGTGTAAAGGTTATCACGATAATCTCACTAATAATTATATAATGTTCTTTTCTCAATGGATGGCACCCAATTATAAACTAATCTTATTTAATATCTATACGTCAGGAATGTCAGGCGTGTTTTATTTCATAAAATTCCTCTGAGACAAATCGATAACAATATTTTATGTCGTTTTTTGTTTGTTTTGTTTTTTTTACTATATTCGACGTAGCTTAACTGATAAAGAAGTCACAATGAGAATATTGCATTTACTTATCTTTGTGAAATACGAAGGGAACGAGCGTGGTTCGCTAAAACAATGTGCGTGGCCTGAGGGGACTTAGCCGTGGAGGTTAGAACTGACGAAACTAAACAACGTAGTTAGTCTGAACACTTTCCATGGAATTAGCAATAGAGCAGCATGAGGCTTGTGACTTATCGTCTCTGGGGAAAGAAGTTGTAGGGTGGGAAAATAATTCGTCATTCACAAAGACGAGGATACGCTTTTAAAGGATTATTTGGTATAGTTCTTTCTTTTTGATTCTGTAGCGCAATAGTCGACGTTTCCGACTGTGGGAAAGAGGTTGTAGGATGGGAAACAATTCGCCATCCACAAAGACACGTGAACGCTTTCAGACTCAATCGAGAAAGGAAAGACTGAAAGTATCCTGCCCATATATGTCAACAGTACTCCATTTTCGGTTTGATCTGGCTCTTGTAAAGGTAGAGAATAGCCGAAGGAGTCAGGTACTTACTGGAGCGGTTCAGGGAACCGATCATTTTTCCATCATCTTTGGAGATGGATCGTATGGACGAGTTCCACTTAAGATCCTAATATTGCATTTACTTATCTTTAGAACTTGTCTCTTGCTTATATATACGCATATACACTGAGGGAAGGTAAGAGTGCAACCATATTGGCTGGTATGTTTCCATTCACGCAACAACATTAAACGTGCAGGTAACATAACATGTCCTACAGTTGTCGGCGACTTTACCTGGTATCCAAGAATATAATTTCTAAGATAGATAAATATGAAAAGGCAACTTCAGGCAAAATATGAACATAGATAGATAGATAGATAGATAGATAGATAGATAGATAGATAGATAGATAGATATGAAAAAGCAACTTTAAACAGATATGAACATAGATAGATATAAAAAGGCAACTTTAAACAGATATGAACATAGATAGATATAAAAAGGCACCTTCAGACAGCTATGAACAGAGATAGATAGATAGATAGATAGATAGATAGATAGATAGATAGATATAAAAAGGCAACTTCAGACAGCTATGAACATAGATAGATATGAAAAAGCAACTTTAAACAGATATGAACATAGATAGATAGATAGATAGATAGATAGATAGATAGATAGATATGAAAAGGCAACTTTAAACAGATATGAACATACATAGATATGAAAAGGCAACTTTAAACAGATATGAACATAGATAGATAGATAGATAGATAGATAGATAGATAGATATAAAAAGACAACTTCAGACAGCTACGAACATTTTTCGGTCTGCCCTGGCTTTTGTAACGGTAGAGGATAGCAGGAGGGACCAGGTACTTACTGGAGCTCTACAGGGAATCGACCATTTTTTCCTGCATCTTTGATGATAAATCTACTTGTGGTCTGGGTTGAATTTGTCACAATAGTCACTCAAGGCACGCGATCTCCCCGAGGAAACATCTGTTCATCGTAATCGGTGAAAATTCTATGTCCGATCGGTGATGGTGAAATGTCACTAGTTTGGCTTTCGAGGAATTGAATGTGACCAACCAGTTTTTCCCAGGTCTGAGGAGAGATCAACTGCCAAGCTCTGTTCCCCTAGAGTTTTGTTGGTGCACCCATGTACCGTAGATCATTCATGTAAAGTAGAAAGATGGTTGGGCCAAGAACCAACTTTAAACACATATGAACATAGATAGATATAAAAAGGCAACTTTAAACAGATATGAACATAGATAGATAGATAGATAGATAGATAGATAGATAGATAGATAGATAGGGGGACGCCCGCGTTGATCGCTTGAGCCTCGGGGGACTGGACGTTAACAACCACCTTCATGAACCTACTATCGTTAGGAAGGACTAATTGAGAAGACTTTTCCAGTAATTCCATAGCTAGAGAACTTATGCAGTAACCCTTTAAGTCACACCTTGTAAACGGCCTTTGAAATAGCTAATGCGATCGTCCTTAAGATGTATTTCTTGCGCTTTGCCTCGCTGATTCTTTGAGTAATGGGAGTTAGGACATCAGCAGAGGATCGTACCGATCGAAACTAGTACTATTTGTCACTCAAGAGTTTGTTTTTATTGAGGTGATCAATAACTCTCTTGTTGATTATAGATTTAAAAAAGTTTGTTGACACTGAGGCGGTTGATGGGTCTATACTGTGACGGGGATGAGCGCTCACCTGCATTCTTGAAAACAGGGCATACACTTTACACCTTACACAGATTTGGGAAGGATTTCTATTTAAGAAATTGAAAAATTTACGAGAGGGAGTCGAAAATTTCTACCTTCAGATCGCCTTCAGGTTCCCAGCTTAAATTCCTGGTCCCGCAAGAATAGTGAGCACTGCGGATACAAACCCGAATTATTACCAATTATTCCAAAGACACAGCCGTATCCAGCTATTAAAGATCAAGGCCAAAGACACCCTTCATCCAACTACAACAGCATTACGGGAAGGCTCCTTTCGAAGTGACGGTATCGTTAGGATCTTATTACTGGAGATATATTCTCGGTAATACTCCTGCATGCCAGCGAAATGTTGGGTATCTTTCTTGTTGAGCCCAGCAGAGGCCCAAAGCGACGTGTTCTGATCCGAGTTGGTTACCTTTTTGGGAGGCAACTGGTCTGGGTAGGTAGCCTCTTTGGGAGGTGGTGTTTCCTTGGTAATATCAACGGTAATTTCCTCGGTAATAAATATATCATAGGTGTAATATTAGATCCCGTGTAAAAACGCGGTATTTTGGTGCATGTTCGAACCGAATGACGAAGGATGAGTTTTTATGGTTGTTGTAACTTAGGAAAAGGTTACTAAATAAGAATAATCAAAACGAAGGCCGGAAATGGAACGATAATATTTATAGCAAGAACAACATACAAAATTCGCCAGCAGCGTGAAGTAAGTAATACTCGTGTTGAGCTAGAAGTGAATCAAGGTGCATCGCAAGTGAAATTCCACAGTGAGATATTCACTAACCGCCCCATGCGGTCGGACGTGGCACAAGGCCGAGTTTATCGTGGAGTATATTGCCCGTAGACTTGGGCAAAAATTCACCGTAGACCCCGTAAAAAAACGGAGTCGGGTAGCTGTCTACCACCCAGACGAGACTCTGCCCTTCAGACTTGTTTAATCCATAGCCCACTCATCAGATTCATGGTTTGAATAATTAACTAAAAACATGCATACAATATAACACTCTTCATAATCCATAGCCGAAATAAATAGTTTAAATACCTAAAAAAGATAACCCTTTATGAAGTCGTCAAAAAACAAACGTTACGACAGTTTTTGTTTTTTTTTTTTTTTTTTATAAATCCCTTTCATAAAAAAATAAATAAATCTCCATAGACATGCAAACTAGACGAGGGTTAATACATCTTCCGTTTCAAATTTAGACACCCCCACCTTTCACTGACTTGACATCTACGAAAGTAACTCTATACTGATACTTATTATTAACACCCAACACCCGCCTACCATGGAAATTTTGATTTCAATTTTTAAAACACGTAAATTTCAGAAACACGTTATTCCAAAAAAAAAATTCGCTTGAAGATGGAACAGAGCTTATTTTAACTCAATTTAATTTAAATAATTATATTGAAGTTTTCGGCTCTTGTTTTGAAACATGGGACTTCTTATGTCACGATTTGGAATCATATTTTTAAATAAATAATTATATATATATATATATATATATATATATATATATATGTACATATATACTTACCTGGCACAGGGTTCTGTCCATGTGCTGGTGGTATCACGGCTACGACTAGCTTGGACCGGCTCTGACCAGCTATGACAAGCCAAGACTAGCTATGACTAGCTTAGACCAGCTTAGACCAGCGGCCCGAGTGAAAACACTCGGGTCCCCACGCTAAAAACTAACCTTGTGTTACAACCTGACTCAGTGGTGGGGTCAAGTAAATATCCATATATATATATATGTACATATATATATATATATGTGTGTGTGTGTGTGTGTGTAAAAAGTCTTACATTATAGCATTTTTAATTTTATTGTTATTTCTTCTATATCCTTTCAAAGATTTTGTCTCTAATTCTGTTAGAAAATTTTGAAAAATGAATAGGTATGATGACATAAAAGCCACAATATCTTTATTCTTGGATATAAACCAGTTATAATGCGATAGGCCTACTCAAGTTAGGCTTTGAGATTTGTAGACCATAATCACTTAAAGAGGAGTGGAATCGGAGTCAGAGGTGCCAAAAATAGAGGAGTCGGCTCTACAGCCCTGAACACGTATATGCTTGGTAGAAAAGTACAAACCATTTTTATATACATAAGAAAGCAGCTTTAGACAGTGCCATCAATATGTTTTAAAGGGAGTGGATGTATCGTCATATGCATGTTGTCGGAGGTAAGTAGGTACAGATGATTATTCATTCGCTTCCGGGAGATATGAGTTGGATAAGCGACTACAAGACAATCCTATGATATAGAATCTATGTCAACAAGACTCGTGCCGAGTTCACGGATGAGAACTCCTTCTTCTCTTTCTTCTTCGTGGTCGTATTACAATACTTATGAATAAATCTCGTTTCAATTTGTGTCCCAGTAAATTATTAATAGTAAAAATCTGAGGATGAAAATAAGATTTCTAAACTTATGAGAATGCATGCTGAGAAATGAAATGGATGAACAGTTCTTACTAGAGATATGCATAGAAAATCAAGAAGAAAGGATTGTCGATGGTTAGAAATGAATAAGAGGTTTACTGACAAAACAGAAATATTATATGCATTTGCCTTAACCCGTGAAAAATTCCTGGTTTTTCTATTTTGATATTCTGATGAATCTTAATTCTAAAGTTAATGACTGAGTAAACTCATAGGGAGTTCTTTAACAATAAAATATGCATAGAACTGCCCTTATCACATCGTTAAATATTTGAGCTCAACAGATTTAACAAAATATTGCAATAACAATCATAAATATGAATGCTGGTTGTTATTTTAAGAAGTGGGTACAAATGAAAAGATTTACAATTGACAACTTTTCCATTTCACTGAAACAATCGTTAAACACTTCTATCTTCCTTTATTTCATTTTCTTGCTGAAACCAAGTACTGTCTTTTCCCTTCTTTCCACGCGATCAAAACGTAATATGGCCGTTATTTATGAAGAATTGGCAGGAAACGTTAAACACTTCTATTTTTCTTTCATTTTCTCGCTGAAACCAAATAGAGTCTTTTCCCCTCTTTACACGTAATCAAAACGGAATAGTCCATTGTTTATGAGGAATTGGCAGGAAACGTTAAACACTTCTATATACCCTATATGGAGATTGGGTAGCTCCTGTCTAAATATGGCAGCAGTCCACCATTTCAGACCTGATCTGACTCTTGTAAAGGTTGAGGATAGCACGAAGTGTCAGGTTCTTACTGGAGCAGTATAGGGAACCGACCATTTTTCCTGTATCTTTAGCAATGGCTCGTAAATACGTGTTTCACTTGAGGCTTGGTTTAAGGCCAAATAATCCCTCAAGGAACGGAGCCTTCCCGAGGGGATATCCACTCACCGTGACTAGTGGTAGTTCAGGGTCAGATTGGCGATGATGGAATGTAACTAGTTTGGTTCTCGAGCCATTGAATGTAACCAGCCAGTTTTACCTCCACTGAAATGTTTGAGCTAGATTGGAGGATCAGTCAGCTGCCAATTTCTGGTCGTCAAGAATATTCGAGCTGCACCCATACAACGTTTTATCATCAGTACAGATATTCACAGATGATCGGAGTAGACTCTGAGGCAGATCATTAAAATAAAAAGAGGTTTGGTCCGAGAAGCGACCCCCTAGGGGATGCCTGCGTTGATAAGGCTATTAAATGTATAATTTAAATGCATTGCTAAAAATTTGGCAATAGACAAGCATTTTCAGTGGTCAAGCATCAAGTTAAACATTATTGATAGAATAAAGTATTATATGTGACTTTTTCACATCTGCAAAGAATCCTAGTCATTTAACAAACAGTAAGGCAAATATTGATAACCAATTAATTTCACTCTAAACATTAACTGGCCTTGGTTTGTAAACATACAACGAGGCCCCCTCTCAGATTTTCTACGAAATGAAACTCCACGTGATGTCTCTGTTCTCGTTTGCCTTGGTGTGAACAAAAGCTGGGAAGGTACCGCTGCACGCTCACAAAAAAAAACAAAAAACAAACAAACAAAAAAAAAACAAAAACAAAGAAAATCAAAAGGTGAAAATAAATGCCACACTCGGACCATGTTTCCAAGATATTCCGTTGTTTATTTTAGGGATTCTCTTGCACGATCTGGGTAGGTAGGTAGGTAGGTAGGTAGGTAGGTAGGTAGGTGACCCTTGAGGAAAATTTTTCTCACTTCTGACATAGACCAGATCAGCTGACTTTCTTCTCTCTCTCTCTCTCTCTCTCTCTCTCTCTCTCTCTCTCTCGACGGGCAGCGTACACCTGGTAAATGGCCATTCGACACTATTTTAATCTTAACTGAGACTATTAATATAACCCTGCGACCGGAAATCTTCAACGTCTGGTTTGTTGTCACTTATTCCCAAAATTTTTCATTTCTTTATTATTTTATTATCTTTTGGTCAAATGGGTAGCTGCTTTTAAAGACCCTATTTCGCAGACTTTATTGATAGTTATAAAACACAAAATCTTTAAGACAAGGATAAAATTACACGCCATTTCCTATTTGGGCGTCTCAGCCTTAGTGCCACAGATGACCATAATCATAAAAGACTTAAACCTATATTATTGACGAGGCAGTTGCATATTTCTCAATACAGATGAAATCCATTTTTTAATCATTTTACCCCAAGCAAAGCAATAAAGCCACTAAGACGCAAGAAGGTTACTCAGTGTGATGGAATATGAAAAAAAAGAAAGAAAACATTATTAAGAAGAGAGAATAATAAAAGAAGAGGGATTAAGAAGACAGAAGATAGCAATTGATATTGCATTTACATCTGTGAAGATCAATGTTGACTGGAAAGCAAGAAGCTGGAAGTTATTTCCACAAGCGAGAAAAGAACCTGTTAACATAGAACTTATGGTTACAGGCAACCGTGTAAAATAGTGAGACCTTGCCGCCAATCCAGTAATGCGGTTGAATTCAAAAAGTGGAGGTACCAAAATGGAAAGCTCATAAGAAGAGTTACCATGAAAATATTTATAGAAAGAGCCGATGGAAATTTCGAAAGCTAATTTTGAAGGCTGACCTGCTTGGAGCATTAGCTCAACACATTCTTCAACACATTCTCAACACATTAGCTCAACACTTTCTTCTCTCATTTATTTGTCCTCCATATCCTTGGTCGCGTTTTCCGCTGTAGCACAAACCAAGAAATAAACAATTTATAAGATTTATTTACTAATGGTTCCAAAGCGCAAGAGTTGTGATACTGGCAGTTTAGATAATCTCAAACATATGCTTCAAAATGCTTCCTTTAAGCTTCAGAAATATTATTGCTATTAGTGTTTGAAGACCTTAGTATATCCATAATGGTTTTGGAAGTGTTTGTAACTACTCTAAGATTATACCTTTCTTCTTGCGTTGTGGATGAAATGATATGGGTATTGTAGGTTTTTGAATGTGTTTTATATGTATGTTTCTTCTTTAAGTAAATATTAGGGATTATAGATTCTTAATGCTCTTAGATAACAAAAAGGATCTGATTAGTTTCTACTCAAACCACTCTCCTAAAATTAATTCTGGAATTATAGGTTTCTATCTAACTCTAATAGCAATAATATTTCTGAAGCAGGCATTTATAAAATAAATTACCAAAACTGTTCGTCCCAATATATTTGAGAAACAAGTAGAAATTTAAAAAAAAAAACGCATTTATGAGCACAAAAGAGACCTCCCAAAAAACAACTTAGCTAATGCACTAGTCATACATAGAAATAAATTCAACCATAATTTTGATTTTAAAAATGCTACACTCATAAAAAAAGAAAATAACTCACTAAGAAGGAAAATTCTAGAGAGTGCCGCCATAGAATATTACCCTCTAGTGAAAAAAATAAAAAAAAGTTTCTTTTCTTTAAAATCGAAACATTTTCGAAAGAAACGAAGGTTAAATTCAGTTAGAGTACTTCAAAACACGAAGGGATCCAATGTCTCTGTGATTGACCTTCGAATTGGCCTACTTGCAGGTACGCGTGCACCGGTCACTGTGGCCATTTCAGACGGTGATCCTAATGGGACGAGATACTGCTTAACCCAAATGGGATTCGGACTCAATGTAGCGCCGGCCATCATGAAAGCCATCGTGGATGCTGTGCTATCCCAGGATGAGACAATTCGTCAAGCAACGTCAGCCTACATTGACGATATCTACATCAACGAAACCTTAGTACCCGCGTCACAGGTGAGAAAGCATCTTGCTGACTTTGGGCTCGAATGTAAAAACCCAGAACGACTGGAGGGTGGTGCTCGGCTTGCAGGTCTGGGGCGGGGGAGCACAACATGCTTTACTGGAAACGTGGAAGCGAGCTCCCGGACATTCCCAAACACATGACCCGACGCAGCGTGTTTTCATTATGTGGAAAGCTGGTGGGACATTTTCCCGTAGGCGGGTGGATCCGCATTGCAACTGCATTTATTAAACGTAGGGTGACTGCTGTCACTTCCGGCTGGGATGACACAACAAATAATGCTCCCCTTAGACACATGATAGCGGAAGTCATTACTAGGGTGCGACAAGACGACCCCGTACGTGGTAAATGGTGCGTTGACGGATGTGAATTTAACGTCTGGGTCGACGCGCGCTCCCTTGCAACAGGAGTGTCTCTTGAAGTAGGTGAAACTGTCGTAGAAGATGCGTGTTGGTTGCGTCCGAGAAGGATGCGCAACATATCAACCTGTTAGAATTAGACGCCGTTATCAGAGGGAGTCACCGCGGCCCTTCAGTGGAATGCAAGGTATTGCGTTTATTCACGGATTCCGCATGCGTGTATAAGTGGATAGCAACACTCTTACGGGGAAGGCTGGGATACGCATACAAGGCTGCGAGCGAGATGCTCATTCGAAGGCGGCTAGACACACTGGGAAAGTTGGTAAGTGAATACCACTTATCCGTAGATATACAGCTGGTCAGATCACATCAGAACAAGGCCGATACTTTAACAAGGGTACCCCAAAAATGGCTTGACGCTATTAAGAAAGAGGTAGAGCCGGTAGGACATGTCTGTGTAACATCAGCGAGCAACTATAACTCAGATTTACTAAAATCTGTGCATTGCTAAAAACGGACATCCCGGTGTAAAACGGACCTTATATTTCGTGAGGCAGATTTATCCTTCCGTATCCAAAGCTGCTGTCAGGGCAGTGGTCAGAGGATGCAGGGTGTCAGTCCATCGACCCAGCACCTGCGCAATGGCAAAAGGACAAGTGAGTGTAAGCAAGGTGTGGCACCGTGTTGGAATGGACATCACCCATTATAACGGACATCACTATTTAACCCTGATTGACTGTGGCCCAACCCGGTTCACTATTTGGCGGCGTCTGCGTCGACGGATTCCGCAAGCGTCATTGACCACTTGGGGTCATTGTTCTTTGAACGTGGACCTCCGACGGAACTCCTCACTGACAACGACACTGCATTCCGCAGTGGACTATTCAAAGATTTTGTGGATTCGTGGGGAGTACACCTCAGATTTCGCTGCGCGTATGTCCCCATCAGGGTATGGCCTAATCGAGCGATGTCATCGGACATCAAAGAATCGCTGCTAGGAAGCAGTGTTCCATAATGGAGGCGGTGTATTGGTACAATGTTACTCCGAGAGACAATAATGTATCGCCCTCAACTGCGCCCAGCCAACATGATTTATCAGCGTGCAAAGTCCGGCTACGAGGCATTGACGCAACGCGTTCAACTGAACGGATAAACGAACGTGCGCCGTATGACTTGGGCGATCGCGTGTGGGTGAAAGATCCACATAGCCGGTTTACAACCCGGTACCGGGTGGGGCATGTTACTGGACTAAGTAACTCGCGCTCTGTGCTGGTTGATGGCATACCAAGACACATAAAGGACTTGCGTCGCTATGTAGGGTACAGATACGTCAACAAGTGACACTAGTAGTGAGTGCTCAGAAAGTGAACAAATAATTACCATTGGGTAGGGCTGGCACCTCTTCAGATGGTGAAGACTCTGTGCGTGAGGTTGTCAGACCAGAAGAATCCTCGAAGAAGAATCTTCAGAACATTCTTCAGATGATGAAGACTCTGCGCATGAGGTTGTCAGATCAGAAGAAACCTCAGAACATAACACACAATCTCCTCCAACAGTCGCCCCGCTCCGGAGAACCTTAAGAATAAAGAGGCCCGCCCATGAGTGTCACTTATGTGACAGGGGGAGATGTAGTGAAAGAGATAATCAGGTACCCCGGAAAAAAGTTTGTGTTTTGTGTGCGATCTGCCGAAGAAGGATTACCAAAAAGTAGTCAGCAAAATCTTATAGCGAAAAAACGGCGACTTTCCTCGTCAACCCAAGCGACAGCGCATCGCGTGTATTCTGTGACAGAAAAAGAACAAGTCCGTCGCTATAAGAGTA